>VZRO01006722.1:322021-337419 GCA_013397915.1 Daphoenositta chrysoptera
TTTTTTTGCATTTGAAATGGGACTGAGAAGCATCATTGATTCACTGCATTGGATTTCTAAATTTTGTTTGACACCATCAATGCAGTTTGGGGAACAGAAATGCTACAGCTGAATATAAAATGTAGCTACTTTGCTCACTGGCTCTCTGTAGTCATCATTGTCCCTAACAAATCTACAGCCTGAGCAGTAACTAAGCATAGCACAGAAATGGATCCTGCCCCATGGTGCTATGCTTAGTTCCTATTCAGGGGCTGGGTGACTGTAGTTACTTGCAAAGCTTGTTTCTTTCAAATCTCTGCTGGTTGCTAGCATGCTTTTGCATCCAGGCCGTTGGTCCAAGATGTTAGTATTGAAGCATTTTTGCTGCTAAAAACAAATGTTTCCTACAGGGCTCAAGGTGGTGTAAGTCTACCAACCCTGGGGGCCGTGTCCCAGTTTGGAGGTTTTCTCACAGGTACTGAGGTAGATCCAGCCTGTGCTGCTCCATACATGTCCCACCTCTTGCCATTCTTTCCTAGGAACTAGTGGCAGTGACAGCAGCTTTAGCAGGGCTGTGTCAACTATTAGAAAAGGTGCCCAGCTCTTTGGGCTGTTTGCTGCCTGATCATCCATCTGATGCCTTAGATTTTAACTCTTACATTTTTCAAGTCTTGTGTTGCTTCGTGTGTAACTCTGAAGTTTCTTGTAGCCTGCTAACTTCTGTTCTCTAGTCATAACAACGCCTCTCCGGGCCTGCTCTCCAAGGACACCCAGAATATCCTGGGCCCAAAAACATGTAAACCAACACCTTAGAAGGGGGGGGTGAGCTAGGGGAAATTACATCATTAGCTAAAGTTTTAATTGGCAAATTTATGCTGATATGCAAATGAACCAAACCTATAAAGGTGTGGGGAACTTGTGACTCGTCATCCACCTTGGGGTCCATTTTTTGGATGTAGCCTTTGGCTCCCAGGGTGTACCTTTGAAGGCCTTTCAAATAAATACCTACCTTTATTCCCTTATTCCTGTCTAGTCTCTGTTTCTAGGTAGCCACTCAAGGCATCACATACTCCCAACTCACACTACCAAAACCTGGCCAGGCAAACCCCACACAACCATCTACTTTTCATGCTGGATATTAAGCTGGAGAAAATAAAGTATATGCACATTCCTGAGGAAACAAATTTTGGGAAGCTAAATTTGCAGTTCCTATTTCACATTCTTTTCTTCTTTTAAATCAAGACATAAATGTTGTGATATGCACTCTGTGTGTGTGGTGATCCTTGCTGTTGCATGCCATAACAGGAGGAGGGAGAGGAAGTGTTGCTTGTATTTGCTCTTTGTCTTGCCCAAATGTCTTCTTTGGCATTTTTTCCATATCTGGCTCACTGAAGCCATGCATTTGTTTTCCATTAGTTGCCTCAGTTAATATGATGAGTTTCTTCATTATTATTTTTAAATACTGCATTTTAAATGAAAAAATGCACTTGTTCAACAGTCTGATAAACTGGTCTTACTTGCTGTCTTTGCCTCATCTTCTTTTCACTCATTTTCCTTCTTTTTCTCTTTGATTCATTTCTTTGAGACAGCTTTGCTCATGCATACATCATTTAATGTGTTTTCACGTGTGTGGTACTGCCCACGGAACTTCCCAGTGTAACCCCAAGCCTGCCATGGACTCTCCCCAGCTCACCTGTGTGCTGTTCACTGGAGCTACCAGGGACAAGACGGTGAAAAGAGCAAGGTGTGTTTAAGAAGCACTAACATTTTTTAAATCTCTGTCTTGGCTGGTTGATTGACTCACTTTCCATATATCTGCATTTTCCACATCTGTTCTGGGCTTTTTCTCCTTTGACAGAAGGAAGTAGAAATAAAAAGTGTATGAGAGAATAAATATTGACAAGTAACACTGAAGTAAGATTTTTCATGTGCTTTTTGTGTCCTATAAACCCACCACAGAAGTAGGGCCATAGGATCAAACCTCCCAAACTTCATACTATAGAGCTTCCTCTGTCAAACCCCTAATTTTACCTCTTTTCCCTTAGTAAAGATTTAAGGCAACAGATAAGTCTTGCCTCATAGACCAAAAGTAAGTAAATCCACCCAGCATATACTGGCAGAGAAATTTTAAAATTTCATTGTCCTCGTGGCTGCATTTTTTAAAATGTCTTCTCTCTGCCATTACTTTTGGTCATAAGCTCTCTGCAGCAAATTCTGCAGTCACATTTGTGCCTTGAATCTGTACTAGTCATAACAGGGGAGGTGATTTCTACCATACTGAGGGGTTTTGTATTTCAAAGTATAATCAGTTACAATCAGTAAATATTTATTGGGTGAGTCAGTCAGAGAGAGTAAGCTGGGCATGCTGGGATGGGGGGTTCAATTAATTATGAAGTGTTCCAACTGCATTAATGTACTGCTTCTTTCTTTCATGTCCTTTCACTCAGAAAGTGATGAACTGAGGGATCAATATTTGTTCTGTCTAAACACCTGTTTAAATCTCCAATTTTAACCTTTTTCTCATTTTTGTGCCTTTGCCTTTTCTCTGTGTTTCTTCAAAGAGGGGAAAAATCCCCAAATATTAGCTGAACAGTTTTGTCTCTCTAACAGAGAGGTCAAAAAACATGAAGTGGCTCCTGAACTTGGGCATACAAAAACCCTGTATTGAATGGCTGCTTTAGATGTAGGTTTTGAAGAGGGAATTGCATCTCCCAGCACTCTGGTGAAGCTTTTTAATACATTAATTGATGGGCAGAGGGAAAGCCAGGTGAGTTCACAGAGGAGTAATTTAGTAGGAAATCAAAGTCTCCCAAGAGAGAATTTAAACATTTTTGTCCTCCCCTCAAAGATACTTACTTTCCTAATTATCTTCACCTCTTGGGGAGTTGTTTACCTGTTACCTGCAGCAGTTTGATGTCCTTGGATATCCCATGTTGCAGTCCATGACTTGAATGCAGGGGAGAACTGTCTGCAATCCCTGGATGATCGCCCCTGTACCTGCCTGGCCTCCATGCCCTAGCCAGAGGCAGCTCTTAGCAGGAGCCTGCCTATGTCCCAGCCTGGTGATTCACTGCCCAGTTTATGGGTGCAAACTGAGGCAGTTGAGGTTAACTCACGGAAGTGTGAACTGGAGCAGATGAAATGGTGTCCTGCATCTTGTCCTTGGCTGCAGGGCAGCAACCCATGGAGAGGAGCAGCAGAAAGCTCTGAGAGGCAAGTCGTGCACTGCTGCCAGGATGGCTAGGCATCCTCTCTGAACACGTTTTTCTGCCCCAGTTTAATCTCCCTAGTGCTCAGGTCATTGCCCTTTTACTTGCTGAGAGGAGTTTCAATGCATTTCCCCATCCTCAACCTTTCCACTTTGCCATTTATTCCTTGCTTCATGATTAACTGGGTTTGAAATTGGACAGAGACATGTAGGAGTGGGAAACCAAAGAAGTCTCAAACTGTGCTGTTGCTATTAATAGCAGGGCTAGCAGCCAGCGAGTTCATTTGGTTATGCCAAACCCAGATTAGACAGTACAAACCCTGACAATTTGGTTTTATTTTCTGAAGAAATGATTCAAAGTCTATTTTCTAGTGGGGAGACAAGACAGCATTTTGCGTGAAAAGAATAACTTTCTTTAGCTGTTGAGCAAACACAGAGCATCTGCCTAACACACATATCCAAGAAAATTTAAGCAGAAAACATTCATTTTGGAACTTAGTGGATGAAATTTTGTCCCTTTAGAGTAAATGGGAGATTTGCCATGGACTCCAGTCAGGCAGGCGTTTCACCCGATACTTTTTACATATGTTTTTATAAATTATGATAATTCGTGAATGAACTAAAATAGTTCTGTAGAGAATATATGAGGATTGTTCTTCTCTGGCTTAGGGGGAACAGTCTTTATTTATATTGGGGTCCTTGGAAAGAAATATGGATGGGAGAGTCTTTACTACATTACAATACATTATCTTGTATCTCTCTTTTGTGTAATCCATCAACAGCAGCATTGCACAGAGTTAGCTGAGAAAGGAGCACAGATGTGAAGAAAATGTTTGAAACTAGATCTGAAGGAGGCTGAGGTGATGTTGTCTGGATGGGGGCTGTAATCAGCAGAGAAAGCAGAATATCTTGCCCTTTGAGGATGTCTGTCTTAGGTTGTTCCAAGTCTATGATCCAAAGGCCTAGCTGGGCTTCCAACCTCATCTTGGCTGGATTTCTAAATGCTCAAGACATCATTAGTAGCCAGAAAAACTTTTTGGGCTTTGCTTGTTTGTCACCTGGCATGGGGAGATTCTGAAGAATCCTTGTGGAGACAGACCATGTCATTTCAGCCAGGCTTCTGCCTCCCAACATCAGGTTCCTTCAATACACTCCTTATGAAGATGCATCTTCTACTTGATGAGAAACCAATACCCATGGATATTATGAACCAGTTTTCTCCCCAGTGAATGCATGATGCCTGTGCTCCACAGTCTGCTTTGGCCACCTCTTGCCTTGATTTGAATATGTTAGTTTTGGCCCAGGAAGCTCCAGCAATCCGAGGGAGCTTGTCCTTTCGTGGCTCAGCCACCACTTAGTGCTGGCCCTCGGCCTGGAAGGCTGCTAATCTAAGAGAGAAAAGGGGTAGCTGGAGAGCCATTTTATGTTCAAGATCTTTGACTTGGAAACTTGCTTTCTTGTCCTGGTCAGAACATCTCTAGGGCATGAATAAGTGGTTTGGAACTTAGGGAAGGAGAAAAAGAGGGTAAGTTAATGCTTTGATATTTTCTGTTGCAGGACTGTGGTTAGCAGGTAGTTGGGGGAATTCTCCATTATTGTAACTGCATTTAGCTAAATATGCAGTGAAGTGACCCCCTAGGAAAATAAAACCTTAACTAATATAAAGCCTATGTAAATCAGAGCATGAGAAGATACTACAAATAATTGGTAGGATGAAAATGTTGGTGATGCTGTTGACTGCAGAGTAAAGAAGCCCCAAACCTTTACTGACAGATGTGTTTTTTCCCAGCTCAGGTGTGAAAGCAGTAGAGCTGTTCAGATGGTATTGTGTGCAAGTAAATAAGCTTGTCTTTTCAGAGCAACTTGGGTGTCTTCTTGTTGCTGTGGTATGACTAAATCCCAGCCACAATAATTTGCTTCCACGTAGTTGAGAGACATCTGTATTTCCAAGTGAATCCTACAGCTATGACTACATGGCTGTTACTGCAATTAAAAAGGTGTGGTTTAAATTAAAAGATTATTTAAGTGCTCATTGCTAAAGACTTGCATCTGTTTAGCAGCCTAACTGCACAGTTAGGAGTGGTTCGGATTTTTCATTTCCCTGGTGCACTACTGAGTCCTGAATTCTAGCTGGTACTTCTGCTATAGCCCTCTCCCATTAACCTAGGCAATAATAGCATGATATTGTTGCAGTAAATAAAAAATTCAGATAAGTGCTTTAGCGTTCAAGAAAATGAATATTTCAACTCATTCTGGTTTCCTTTAAATATTATCTTGGCCACAAAATACTATTATTTGTCCTTGCAATATGATTTTTTTCTGGAAAGCCTTAACACAAATTCTCTTGTATCATATTGTCTTGTAATAAATTTTCGTGGTTTGGCTGATGTTCTGGTTTAAGCCTGCTCTAAAACAGAAGGAAGAAAAGTAGCCTAAAATAGAAATTAGAAGAGAGATTTGAGGGTTATGAATTATTTTCTATTTCTGTCACTAGCTTAGGTCTCAGCTCAGCATGCCTTGAAGTTGCAGGAAATGTTTTATTGATTTCAGTAGATCTTGGTTCAGGTGCATTTAGTCTGACCTTGGACAAGTCAGGTGCCTTCTGTGCTTGGGACTGAAAAGTGCATGCTCTGCTTACCCCTCCAACAGGATCACTATAAAGCTTCATTCATTCACTTCTGTAGAGAGCTTTAGGGCTTGTAAATGAATGCCACTTTCTAAAGAACAAACTATTATTTCAATGTAGATGAATTCATTTTACCTTCCCACCAGCTGCCAACAATCTGTTTAGTGCAACAAAATTCTGACAGCTTGTGTCAACAAATGAAAGCAACTCATTCATGACAGAGAAAAAAGGAAGAGAAAATGCAGACCTGAACTCTTCTCCTAGCAGAGAATGGCTTTGTCTATGAAAATAAAAATTTTGTCTGTCATTTCAAAAGGCCATCTCTTAAAAGAAATGCACATTAAATTAAAATTGCTGGTATTTTTTCATTCCATCTCACTACGGACCCCTGCTGGTTCTTGATGAAGAGTGAGGTGAAATATCGCATGACTGAGCTACAGAGAAAACAGCAAGCTGTTCCAAGTGCATAAGCCAAAATGAGCATTCAGAGAGAGATCACCCTGTCATGAGCTCATGCTGGCAATATGTTTTTTTCTATGGGTGTAAACTGAGATTTGAGCCTGAGAGAGACTCCACATTCAGTCCTGCAGGAGCACTTTTGTGCATGTTGTTTTCTTTAGAATAAGCGAGGAAGTTGTGAACTGCACCCAGACCTAGAAAAATACCTACAGTCACAGAGAGTTAGATGGTCTCCTCCCCTT
The DNA here is from genome assembly GCA_013397915.1 of Daphoenositta chrysoptera. Lineage (NCBI taxonomy): Eukaryota > Metazoa > Chordata > Aves > Passeriformes > Daphoenositta > Daphoenositta chrysoptera. Next base: position 328,536 of record VZRO01006722.1, read on the forward strand.
CCCTCCCTGCCATGCAGCAATAAACTGAAAATGCAGTCAGAGAGAAAGCATGCAGGTTTTACTGAAGGGACAGTGTCGTTTTGTCCTGTGTGATTACTTGGGTTTGTGTAGTGGTCTGAAAGTTTTGCCTGTTTTCATTTGGGAGATGGTAGGCCGAAGTAGGTTTGTGGTGGGCAGAGGCAGGGACAAGGTGGTCAGGGCTGGGAAGCTGAAATGCAGAGTGAGTCCCCATGTGAGGCAGGCATGGTGTGGAGCCTGGTGTCCCTGCCCCTGTGTGGCAGTGGGGAGCCCATCTGTATCATCCCAGCAGCAGCTCTTCCCATGCAGAGTGGGGGCTGTGGGGTAGCTGTGGCATCCCTGAGGGACATCCTCTCCTAGAGATCAGCCCAGAGGCTGGCTGCAGATATAGTCCTTCTCTGGACTCTGTGAAAGGAAAATTATGCTTTAGGCACAGCCCAAAGTCAGCAGAGTGCCCAGTTTCTCTGTTGTCTGAATATTCAGTCAAGTAAATACTGTGCAGTAGAGAACAATGTTATTTGAATTCACTAGGATATTTTGTGCCCTTCTCAGTGCTAGTTTGTTTCTGCTGGATGCAAGCAACACTGGGATTTCTAGTATAAACTGCCGCTTCCAGGCAGTTACACCTCCCTCTGCCTGAGGTCTACTTCCATCAGAGTGTTATCTGTTGCAAATCCTATTCTAGACCTAAACACTAAACAATTCCTTTTAAGAGTGTCATATCTTTCTTATTGGTAAAGTCTGAAAAGCATAGCATCAATTGTTTTCCTTGGTCACCTAAAAAATGCTAGTAACTCTTGTTAGGAAAAAAATGTATTTAAAAACAGATGCGCTCTTCTAATCCCCAAAGTGCTGGCACCCCATTTTAGAGTATAACTGAGGCTGGGGTTATCGTGGCACTGGAAGAGGCCACCCCAGCTGTGCTGTACCCAAGGCACCTACTCTGATGAACATGTTTAGGAATCCAGTTTCATTTTCCTGATGGCATTTTTCAGTGCAGTTCAGAGAAGGGGATGCATTTTGTGTTATTTTGAAAGAAGCAGCCATAAACCCTTTGATGCAGGAATTCAGAAACGATGTGATCAAGTCAGGCATGAACACATGGCAAGTGTAATTGAAATAGTAAGCTAGGCCTACAGACAGTTTTTGCCTAAAATTAGCTGTAGGAATTTAGTCTTCCTATGATATCTTCTTGTTTCTGTAGTCATATTCTAGTGCATGAATGTACATGGGTTTAGAAGACCTGTATTCCTTTTACAGATGCCTAGCAGTCTTTCTTTTTCCTCTAAATACATTACAGAAGTGTATTTTATGCCTTACCTAAAGGCTTAAGAAGCTTCTCCTTCCTATGCTTTTTGGCTGAGTTCTCTCTGAAATACACTGATTTCTGTATTTACTGCAGTATGATACATGGAAGCATTGCAACCCATACCTAGGGGTTACCTGTGTTAAAGGTAACATAGTCAAAAATGTGAATATTCATGAATATACTAGGAGTGAAGAAAAAAACATTTAGAAGGGTATTTTTGTTGACTATTTTGTGCTGGGGGACAATCTGCTGTGGGCAACAGTGTGATGTCCATGTTTGAAACTTTAAAACCACTGCTGAGATGCTGTAATCTCAAGTATCTCATAGCTGACGTTCCAGCCACGAGAGCAGAAGATATATAGCTAAAATTAGTAAAAGCCTGTGTTATTTTATTCTTGAACACACACACAAAAAAACCCAAAAAAACGGTCAGCAGTGAAATACAACTAGAACAGGCTGGGAAAAGCAAGCAAGGAAAAACAAGCCCAAAGCCACTGCCTTGGGATGCAGGAACTGTAGATTGCATTGCTGATGCCCTCTGTGACTGTGCACATGGAGTGAGGGCTCCACAGGGAGCTCCCCACCCCAATGCATTCACTGTCTGTGAACACTGTCTTTGCAAACTGCAAAGACTGTTTGGCACTAGAAACTGTGATGGTGAGATAGTTGGGGCATTTCTGGCAAATAACCCCCACCTTGGGTCTGTTATTTCAGGCTGGGACCCCTGAGGGTGGTGCTATGATGCCTCCATCTGAAGAGCAGGGTCAGTTTTACCTCAGGGCTCTCTGTCCATTGCAGGATGTAAATGTGCCCTATGGAGACATAACTTAGTGTCTGTCTGCAGCCCTCTGTGGAATAGTGATTATGAGCCTTCTCAGCCCCATAAAGATTCTGCAGTGATAAACTCTATGAAAAAAATTGATGAGATCTTGGATAATTCAGTGACAACACCGTAAATGTAGGATTTCCCTCTGCTGACATGAAGAGACTGGAGGAAGCTGTCAGAACTGCTTTTAGATGCAGCTTATATGACCTAAATTAAAATAGGCAATCAACTTCTGTCTCCAGCACTCATTTTGGCTTACTTTCAATCAAATAGGATCCATTAACTAGGATTTATACAAATGTGTTTTTACATCTAGTAAAAATGGGTGCCTAACAAGAAGGTGCTAGGTGCTCCACTACCACTGACCAAAATGACATGAGCAGAATTACCCAGCAACAGTTTACTGACAGCTGCCAACAAAAACAAACCTGCTACAGGAGGTAACACAAGTATCTGCTCCCCTATGGCTGCTGGGGGGTTTTCACCACATCCAGCCACAGCTCCAGCTGTCACCTCCCCAAAGAAATACATAGTACAGCATAATACTGTGTGCCCTGAAAATCAGCAGGTCAGGGCACTTATACCGGGAAAAGGAGGATTGCTTTGTTCTTGTGTATTTATAGCTTTACTCTTTAAGAAAACATGTGAACCTTTTAGGAATGTAATTGTGGTAGTGTCAGTTGTAGCACATAAACAAAACTTAGGCATCAAAACTCTTTATGAAATTATCATCTTGAAAAGGAATACAAAGGCTCAAAAACTGCTGGTGAATTCATTGCTTTTAGTGTTTGTGCACGCGAGAGACAGAAAATAGCCAGAGGCAGTAATTCACACGTGGATTATGGTATATTTCACTTTTAAAAGCAAAGCTCTTTTCTGATTTACAGCTATTTAAAATAATTACTTAGCTCAATGCAGCAAGGGAATCAGCTGGCAGAGTGGCTTAGCATATTAAGATACAGCTAAATGTGTAGAACCTCCCTCCTCTCAGTGCCACAAGCTTGAGTCCTCAGCAGGGACTTCAGCTGATGAAGTGATAGCAGCAGGTTTCCAGTCTCAAGCACACTGTGTGGGCTGCTCTTCTGCGATCAGGGCAGCTGTCCTGGGAAGCTGGATTTTCATAGATGTGAAAGCCAGAAATGAACAGTCTAATCGTTTAGCCTGACTTCATTTTACTCAGTAATTCTGCCTAAAGCCCTGTAATTTGTAGCTGAAATAGAACATGTCAGTTAGCTGTCTAACCTTGATTTAAAAACTGCAAGTGACAGAAAATGCATCCTATCCCATGGCATGCCATTGCAATCGTTCTTGCTATTTGCATCTTGTTTGCAGCTTGAACTCTGTTAACAGACTTTCAACGTTCAACTACTGTATTTTGCTCACTGGCACCACTAGTGCTGTGCACAGTGCTGGCCAATGTTAACATCAACTAACTGATGTCACTAAAGGGAAATCTGGGAAGAGTTAATTCAGAGCAGTCCTCTGCTTGACAACTTCTGTGTCTTCAGATATGGTGGTAATGGTTTTGCTTTGCTTGCTCTCAGCCAGTTCTTTCTTTTCAAAGTTTCAAAGCTTAGAGAGAGATAGATTGGCAAGCACAGTAAATGCTAGGATATCATATCCCAAAGATACATAATAACTTCTATAATGTTCCACTCACATCCCTGATTTAAGAGGCTACATCCAGATGAAGATTAGCTGGATTTGGAGCTCCTGCAAATGTGTTTGGTCATTGCATACTTTCAGTATCATCTGCACTTCAGACAAACACATCGGATAACAGGATTTGATCTCATTTTGTTTCTCACCTCTCTCTGCGTCTTTTTTTCTTTCGCTCTTCTACACACATAGAATTTGACTACTGGATCTGATTGCAGGTTGTGATCTATTATTGTGTGAGAAAAGTTGATAATGTAGATAATCTCATACATTTTATGTGAAAATTCAACATAGTAGTCAAGGGAGACATTATATCCCAGGAGTATTCAATCCAGCCTGGGATATATTTTATCAAGCTTTCTGGAGTTCCCCTTCAGATTTTAGAGAGACCACTAAGGTCTGGATTCAGCAGTGGCAAGCAGATGGCAAAAGCTAGCCTTACGTGGAATGCAACCCACGTAGTGGGAAGCTCTTGTGTGTTTATTCCTGGCCCTAAAGGGTGAACCCTTTGCCATCCTAAAGAGATTGCTTCAAATCTGATCAGCTTGTTGGAATAACAGATGGCTAAAGGAAGAAGCCTTTCTTCTGTTTTAGAGATAACTTCGTATCATGTTAATTACAAATAAGGCAGTGAACAGCAATCAAATATGGGGTCTTTTACTTTTGGAAAACATTTAATTGCTAGATTAATTAAATCTGTGACCAAGTTTATAAACTAAATATAGATAAAGATATAAAATTGGTTAGGATGTCAAAATCTGAATGAACACCTACCTAGTAGAATCTAATGTAATTATGTTAATACTGATTTTAATATTTTATTTGATATTTTCTATAAACTTTGTTCATAAAAAAGGATCAGTTATATATATTGTGTATAACAAGAAATCTCTTCATCCTGCAGGGTCTGATGGGATAAATTTAACATGTGTAGGACACAGCCAATTTTTTCAGGCAAATCTAAATATATTTGAACAATCATCTTGACAAGTGATTTGGATTTGCAGCTAGGAAGGTAGTGTAGGAACAGAATGGGATCAGCAGCAAAGAGATTAATGAAGATCCATAGAATGAAAGCACAAAATTGGGACAGATTATTAAGTCTGGTTGAAAGCATATGAGATAGGTGGACTAGAAATAAAGTTAATGTGAAAATATTGATCTGGGTAATCGTACTTAGATGGTTGTATCTGAGTGACAAATTCTGAAGTAATTGCCCACAGAAGGTGCCAGCAACATCCTCTACAGGTGGAGCAAAGGCATTGTGGTGTATCTGGAATGAAACTGAAAAACCCCACTACTACTGCTACCACAACAGTATGAAAGTCTTTCCTACCTTTGAAGACAGACTCAGGTATATTATTTCTAGTCAGGTTCTGGCAACTACATGGTTCTTCATCAGAGAAGGCAAAGCATCTATTATTTCACAGCAAAATGAGTTCTGCAAATTAGTTTGTGATTAAGAGTTAAATGATGGCTAACAGAAAAAAAAATTAATTACATTTCGCTGCATTTTTAAGGAGAGCAGTCCCTACATATCTTTTTATTATAGTAACTCCATGTGGCCACCAGCAAGTCTTTTGTGTAGCTGACACTCCTTCAAGGAGGTGTTGCTGAAATCAATATACGTGTGCCTGGGGAACTATAAATAATGAAACACCTAATGCTCTGCAAAGTTAATGCTTTCTCCATATATCACGTATTACAGGCTGAATATCCATAGTGACCCCAGCCAGCGAGGCTGGAGACAGATGTCCTTTCTTAGATTCAGCTGCAATAGTTGAAGATATTAGTGCTTCCTCACACCACAATTTTGCCAGAAAGCTGATTTATATGGGCGTTCGGTAACCCAGCATAGGAAAAAGAACCACTGGGGTTAATGGAAATCATTGTTTCAGCATTGCTTAAACTAATCTCTGGCCTTAGACAAAACCCACAGAGGATCAGGGAACACCACCTGGTAGGCAGAAATGGAAGCATGCTGCCCACTGGCAGAAAGGCAGTAACAAGCAGCTGAGACCATGCTGTCTTCAAACAGCAGGAAATAACTTCATGGAAAAAATTTCAGGTTTTATTTTATTTGCTTCAGCTCTCTCTGGAGCAGTTCAGCCTCGCTCTGCCCTCAGCTGGCTGCTACCGCCCATCTAACGAGCGCTGGAATGGATCCTGCGGCGCTCCGCACTGCGTCAGCCTCCAATCAGGTGGTTTGGCTTAAACTGCTGCTGCTGCTGGAGGTGGTTTGCAGTGAGCCAGCAAGCTGCAGAAAAGGAAGTGGTCATACTGCTTTACCACCTCAGGCATGTCTTCAGCATGGGAGGGTCACATCTTCAGCTGCCACAGCTGTTGCGTGGGCAAGGCAATGTTTGTAGATAGAATTAACTCTGTTATTGATAGACCTTCATGGCTGTAACAACACTATCTCTGTTTTCAGCGATCTTTAGTGCTCTAGTGTCACACTCAGCTTTAGTTTGCTAGAATTTAATTCTCCTTGAAGGGAAAAGAATTTCCAATTAATCCAAGGAGGATTAAGCTGTAGTAAATTGTGATTTGCAAATACAGGCCAATTAAATTGGAGCAGCTGATACAGCTATCACCTTCCAGTTTCCTTCCTTGCTCCTTTCCTGGAGGTTGGGTCCCTGCCACAAAACAGCTGTATTTGGCATGCGGAGCTGCTCTGGGAGCACCAGAGTTCACTGCCTTGCATAGTGGATTAGAGGGATGCTCATGTAGGGTTGCCTGAAGAAGCAGGGTTCGACACTTCAGTGGCTTGAAAGCAGATTCCTATGCTGTTCACCTGCCTACAGAGTCAGAGGTGGCCTCCTCCAGGAAAGGAATGGGAGAACAGCAGGAGAAGTAACTTTCTGCTATCTAACTGAGCAGGCTGGCTCACAGGCAATCCCTTCTAAACTGGAATGCTCAGGCATTTTGTATACTCTAACCAACATCTCTCATCTTCAGATAATATGCTTATACTCCTGTCCACTTTTTACACTGGAGGACTTGGTAGATCTGAGGAGCTGGCAAGTGTCTTCACTATGAGAGTGTTGAGGATGTAGGAGGTGGCTAGTGCACTTTGACACCTTGCTTCCTTGGGGATAATATCATTGTGGCAGCTTCCATCCATGTCTTACAACTGTCACTTCTCTTTTCTGTGTAGGTCAGCATGTCACTGAGAAGATGGGGAACAGCAGGGTAGCTAAATATATCCAGGAGATGGCAAACATCTCCTCAAGACTTAGAAGCTTCTGTTTGTGATTCGTGGAAGAAAAGAACGAGGTCATGAACATGGCAAAAGAGAGGAAGAGAAAACGTGTGAGAAAGGAATGGAGGAAAGAATAGACTCGGAGAAGGCAGAAACACAAGGAAGGTGGAGGAACAGTTACGAGGTAAGGCTCATGCTCACAGTAGGCAAAACATCTATAGTGTCCCGAAGATGTATTTCTGGAAACATGCTGTAGTTGGGCAGTGCTTTCATATGACTTTACTTCATATAAAACTGTTAAAGTGCCCTGGTTTCACAAAATACATGAATACTGCCAGAACCACAGATAACTACGTCAGACTAATTTTCCCCCTGCTATCTTCATGCATGCTGTATCTAAGTACAGAATTTTGCTCTTTAGGCACTGCCTGACCACGTCAACAGCAGGTTTTGTTTAGTTTTTCAGTGAATGTGCCTGATTGAACATGATTCACATGTTTTCTTAATGACAGCATGGGCTGCATGGGACATGGCTGTTTTTCCAAACTTGCTGTGATTCAATGGAATTCAGGCATTTTCATATTGAACATCTGTGACTTGGGGAGGATCCATGTGTTTTCTCAATGAATATGAACAAAATTGGCAAGGACCTCAGCATTTCCTTCTTGCTTCTATGCTTGTAATTATCACAGTGTATAAATATACAGTGACTTTCTCAGAATGTGGCTAAGAAGATCTGATAAGATCTAGCTTTGCTCTGCCCTGTTTCTCTGGGTAGGGAGGCAAGTCAGATACAGGGGATGTGATCTCATGTGTTCCCCTCCTGTCCATGCAACTACACACATGCAGTAAGACTTCTAGACTTACTCTGGAACCTAATTCTCCCTCTTAACCTGGATATGTGGTACTGTGTAGGTCCCAAAAATGTTGAACAAAAAATTCTCTTCCTGATCTTTTCACTGTTGCAGTGAGTTTGCTCCCTCCTCAGAGTGCTCTGGCAGTGGACGTGGGTAGTTCTTCCATGACTTGGAAAAGAGGCAAATAGTAAAACAGCTGCCCTCTCAAGTGCCCCTTCATAGGAGAGGACTGAACTAACCTCTTCCTGCTACCTACTGTCTTTGCCCTGATTTTACTTGTCTGTCCTAGGATGAATTTACTTTTCTCTGAACAGCTGCTAGACTCTTGCCAGAAAGGTGAACTTAAGTTTGTAAGGAATCAGTGGGAACAGCAAGAGACTGGTAACCACTGAAGTATTGTACTTAGCTTTCATGGATAGATGGATGGTTGGTTCTTAGCATTTATATGATGCTGTATATTCTTAGTGTCACTGAAGAAACACTAATTCATTCTTAGACCATTCTGAGATAGATATAGAAGTCAGGAATAGTGGTAAAGGAAAGAAGTTCTGGTCTTGCTGAAGCTGATTGAAGCTTCTACTTAAAGGTTACTTCTGGTAAATGCTTTCCTGCCATGCTGAGTTGCTATTTAGTGACCTAGTGCTAGGATAACAAGCAAGCCTTGTAATGGAAAATGAGGACCAGAATATTAAGGTGAGACAAACCCTTGTTGAATTGTGCAAACTCGTTTATCCTCACAGATTTCTATTTCATTTATATTTTCCTCTTTCACAAGCCATGCCTCCGCATCGAGAGGCAGCCCGTGCGCTAGTCACACTTGGCCCCAACAGCAGGAAGCCAGCTGATTCCCCAGGGAATCAATTTCAGCGAAGACCTCTCTGAATTCTGGGCAGCACTGGAGCAGCGCCGCGCCACCCCGACGCAGCGCGATACGGCCGTGCGTGGGGGACGCCGCCGACCCCCGGGCGCTGGGTGGGTGGGCCGGCGGTGGCCCCCAGAGCTGCGGGGGGGCG
>VZRO01006722.1:339097-352979 GCA_013397915.1 Daphoenositta chrysoptera
CCCCCACGGCCCGGCCCCCACGGTCCCGCCTCCGCGGCCGCTGCCCCGACACGCTGCGCGCTCTGGCACCGCCGCCGCGCCCCAGCACTGCCGGGGAGCGCGGGGCGCGGCCGGTGGAGCTCGGTTAATCAGCGCAGCGCTCATACCGCCATCCTCACAAGTGCCCTTAAAAACGTGTTCCTTTGTCCCGTAACACTTGTAGAGCGGGTAATGAGCACAGAAGCTCAGGTCTTCAGAGAGAATCAAGTACCAGCTCTGGTTAAACATCAGAGGGAGTTAAACCGGCTGTGATACTTCTGAGGACTTGAGACGGTCCTCAGAGGAGAGCTAATAGGACCCGTCCCCGAGGGCAGCATGACCAAAACTGAGCCAGGGAGAAGGGCAGATAGCGTAACACACAGTGGCCTGAAATTAACATGCACCTCAGGGTCTTTGTAATGGTTCCCGAGCTCTCTGCTAACGAAGTGAATCAACTCACCTTGCCTTCACAGAAACTGATTAATCGTAATAGAGAAAAATGTTCTACTTGTCCATAAAAGCGCCTTTACTCTTTGCAGGTGAGGTTGAATGGAGGCTTTGGAGGGCCAGGGGTTGACAGACAGCCCTTTTGCTTTTAGCTTGGAAAATCATTGCAGAATGTATACCTTTAAACTGAACAAAGCCTTTTCCATTGGAAGAAAATTCACAGCAGTTGGTTGGTCCTGGGTGAACATAGACATGTTTCTAACTTTGTGCAAAACTTACATTAATTTGGGGAAAGCCACTACTTAAAGAGGAGAGCTAGGGAGAGTTGCAATGTGCTTCCTCAGTACATTTGATGAAAAATCAATCTGTCTTTATCTTCAGGTGGCCTACTTAATTAATTAATTATTTTTTTTTTCAAATCAGGAGTCACTGATGATATTTTGGGTCTGACAATAGTTTAATGGAACAAAAAGCATCTTCTTCTCTATCATTTTTTCTCTTTTTTCTAATTGCACTCTGAGCTCAAAAAGTACACAATTAGTATAGCCCTAATACAATTCAGTCTATAAAAACCTTGGGACAGTTGAGCTCATTGAGCTTTTCATTCAGTATCCATCACTGCCATTTCTTTTTCCTTCAACACCATGGGAAAAAAAAAAAAAAAAGAGGGCGTCGTGCACCGGTGGCCCCAGGAATGCCCAGAAGACAATTAATAACGTGATTTTAGGAATTCGCCATCTCCCGGGGAGGAGCGAGGGCCGTTGGGGCAGCCCCGGCCTCTGGCGCTGGGCGCGGGCGTCCGTGGTGCTGAAAGGCAGCGGGGCAGGCGCCGTCGGGAAGCGCTGCCACAGCCTGACACCGCGGCGGGGCTGATGGATAGCAATCGTTTCCTTTTGATTTAAGCGGATAGAAGCCTCCTGAAGGATGCCCGAGAGTTCAAAAGCAAATAACCAGTGACTGTGGTTTTACTAATTTCTTTTTTTTCTTGGACGTTTTGATGCATTAATAGTGCAGATTTTCAAGGGCCGCGGGCATCATGCGCTGTGATATCATGTACTTGGATATCACTCACGGTGCACTGAATTTTGAAAGTGTCACCATGCTGCCATAATCCTGTTTATAGAGAGTAGAAATAAATAGTTATGTCCTGGTAATGACTGAACCTGGGATAATAAAGCCAAACATGAATGAGATGGAGGCATGAGACATGCACAGGAGGAGGAGCAGATGAGCATACTATGGACTGCTGGGAAAGAAAGCTAGTTCTACTTGGAGGTTAATCCAGGATCATCATACTGATGTCCAAGTTTCATATTACATTGTGTAGCAGGCTTCAAATTTAACCATATCCACCTTTTACTATTATCCTCATATCTTTTCCCCCAGGAAAGGAAACCTTCTCCTCAATGACTGTGAGCAGGAAGGGCTATCTATCATGAAGAGGGCAGCTGTGTCTATGTTGCTTTAGGAGTTTCAGCAAGTGATAGGATGTAGAAATTAGGTTTTGGTTTGGCCAAGCTCTTTTTCAGGGTCTATGGTATGAGTCTGGGCTCCAGGTGGCTCTTGAACTTCAGAGCTAGCATGAATGCCAACTCTGTTATTGGTGCTCTTGGAGAACTGGAAACAAATCAAGATGCAGAAGGAGGCTACTCAGGTCACATCTTCCTCTGCTCCACAGCCTGGAAGGTGGTCATAAACATTTGTTTTGTATTTGAATCACCATCATGATACCTGGAAGACTTCTAAACCCTCTAGCTTTTTCCCTCTGCAAGCAGAGGGGCTCTTGCAGTAGCGCATTGCTGAAGTAGTCTTGTTCATCAGTAACCTTTGCTTGGTGACCAGCTGGTGACAAACCATTGCCTCATACATTGTGTGTCTAGAGCCTTCTGCCATAGTGCTTTGCTGTGCCTCTACCCAGCCACCAAATAAATGGAAAACTTGTTCCCTTATGTTCCTGACTGCACGTTGATAATGGGGGATTTCTTTCCTCCTGGGAAATCTTTATCTCCTCCGGTGATTGTTCAAGTCATCTTCATTTCCCCCCTACTCTCCACAAATGTAGCTCATAATATGGGCTACTCTATGAAATGGATCAACTTGCATATGAGTCTGTGTATTAGTGGTTTCTCCAAGTCTGTAGGAATTCACCAATTAGAGGAATTAACCATACACTTAAAAGATACAGTTTTCAGCCACTTCTGGAATTACTGCTTAATTCCAGGCATATGTTTGGGCTTTTCCTTGTAGACAAAAGTCTCTCCCTTCCAGTGCAGATTGATCAGTAAGGGAGAATCTGCATCCTGAAAAATAAGTGGAATTTGTTTGCATTAGCTAATATAAGAAAGAAATGTGGTAATGTAATGATTGCATTATCAGGGTAGATAACACAGGTGGAGATCAGAAATCTGAGCAGACACATGGGAGAAAGTTAAATGAAGAAAAGGAAAATCAATGGGAAAGTAGAGGGTTATCAGACATTAGAAAGTAGAGCAAAGGTATGCAGTGAAAGATGTAAGTAGAATTTTGAAGTCATTAACAGCCTTTATCACATTTTTGTAAATTTTTTGATACTGAGCTTCTGGTTTGTTACTAGTTGTTACAGACGCACCTTTGTTAAAATTTAAGCATTACTGGTGGCATGCTTTAAAAAAAAAAATGTACAGGGAGGTAAAAGTGAACACAAGCAGAGATAAAATGTAGACCAAGGCAATTTGCAGTAACTAAGCGGGAAGCAGCAGAAGCACTCTTGGTGTGATGTGATGTCTGCAGACTTTTAGTAATGCTTTGATTTTTGCAGATGTATCAACATCCTGGTTTCTTCATGTAGAGGTGCTGCATGTTAATTTTGAGTGGTCACTGGCCCTAAGGATGACATCAGCTATTATGATGAACTTTCAGCATAATATGAATCTATTTTCCTGAAGATCCTCAGCATGGCCTAGGATTGGAATAAGACGGAGGAATGAGTGAGAACACATTGGGGGCTCTCCTTTTTCTCTTACTATACTTTCTTAAGGACCAATGTTTTTACAAATGTCTAGCAACTCTTGAGTGATGGTGGTGATTATGTCCTATTTCTGCACCCTTTGGTGTAAGTTTGGCAATTTTAGGTGGATTTAGCATCTGATGACGTATAACACTTTGTTTGCTTCACCTCTGTGGCCTAAGGGTAAGGGGTGTGACAGAGTGTCTCTCTTCTGAGCCATTCACTTATCCTATGAATGAATTAAGAAATAAAGCTTTGTTGTAGATCTGCCTTGATAACAGAGGTTTAATTCTGATTAAAAATTTATTTTCAAGCTGGTTTTGGTAATTGTCATTCTTCTCATTACTCACTGTAATGTCTCTCTTTAGTATAATATATCTCCAAATTATAGTATTGCCAGATTTGTCAGGATTTCCTGTCTATTAGCTGAAGTGACAACATTCTTTCTTTCTTTCTCTCTCTGTCTCTGAGCAAGCTAAAACTTTATCTGAATTAGGAGAAATCAGCACATCATGTTGGCATCAGTTTGCCTTGTGTTTTTCTACCTAGATGGGATGGAAACACCACATTCTCTTTCTTATCCTCCATGGACTCCTGCGTAAAAAAGTATTTCCCTTACTGGCCTCTGCAAAGCTTAAAGATTCGGTGATGGTGACAGCTCTCAGTTCAACTCATATTTTGAACTTAATAAAGGTGTTTATTTTGTGTTATACAGCACAGTACATTCTGTATATGTTTGGGGCTTGTAGGTTAAACTTGCTTCCACTGCCAGGATGTGCTGTAGCTTGTTGGGTGTAAATGTGTGATGTAAATGTCATTTGCTTATACTGCACATGCATTCTTAGGAAAAGTCTAACAAGTTATGTACCTGTAGTTGCATCTTGAAGAGAACATTGTCATGACTTAGTAACAGTTATGTCAGTAGCTTTTTAGTAAATTTATTTTTTTTTATGGTTTATTAGAAAATTCATGTTTATTGGCTTTAGAGTCATCTCTGAAAGAGCAGAGGAAGAGAAAAAACATATGTTATCTGGCAAATGATAGAGACCCATATGCATTCCAGTGTTATGACAACTTGCACTTTCTGGTCCATTAAGGAGGCTGTATCAACTTACCGGGTAGAGGTCCTCTGTTCCTTTTATTTAAAAATAACAGACTTTCTGATGCTGAGATTGTGGGTAAATGCAATGACAGCAAAGAAAGATTTTGTTTAAAGCTCTTAAAGCCAATCTAGGTATGCCAGGAATTATGGAATAATAAATCTATGAGATTTTAGAAAATACTGTTTAAAGGTATAACATATGTAAGAAAGATGCATGGGGTTTGAGGATTTTTAAAGTGCTTAGTATATTTAAAAGTTGTTGTTTGTGCTTGCTTGAAATGCACATTTCCAAGAGCTGCTTGCAGAATTGAGAGAGTTCTAAAAAAGACATTATAACATGCATCTTCTCTAATTTTTCTCTGCCTTCCACAAAATTATAAAGAAAACTAAGAGGACAAAGAGGGATGGAGGATACATCCCTGCTTTGAGGGACAGAGACTTAGACACTGTAATCTGTCATTGAGATGCTAAGCAGGTAGAAGCAGCATTGGCTGCAGACCACATTTTTCTTCCTTCTCTTTCTCTGAATGTTGAAACAAGGAGCTAAAACGACAGTCCTTTCCCTCATGGTTTTATTTCTGGATCATTTAAGCCACACTGCAGTTTCTGAAAGCAGAAATGAAACCCGCAAACGAGGTTCATGTAAATTCTAAAGAGTTATAAAATCCACCTGATCCATGTTAGAGGTAAACCAGAAAGAAGCTAAAGACGTCACGCCATGCATTCCTCTGTTTGCTTCTTGAGCTTTCCAGGTCTAATTTTCACTTTCAATTTAAAGTCAGCAGCAGAAAATACAGATTTTGTTTGTTGACTTGAAATGCTACTGGGTTTTAAAACTAATACAGTTGACAACAGAGAGACCAAACCCCAGGCTAAACTACAGTAACAGCAAAGAAATTTGTCATCTAATCTATAACTATAATTCAAAAATATTTATTTGTTCATCCAATTTTTATTCTTATACTGAGGCTGAAAGCAGTTAATATGCCATCAGTTATCTGTTAGATGTGTGATTTTGTAGCAATTATTTATTTCTAAGTTCACAAGTGTCCCTTTGCACTCCAGAAGCTGTTCAGTAGATTCTCAGTATAATAGCTTTGTGGGTATAAAATTGGTTTTCATGGCTACGCACAACTTTTTGTGATCTATTAATATGTAGCTTTAGAAGTGTGGGTGGTCTGGGCGCAAAGATAAATAAATGTTTCTTTGAATCTGTGCAGGAGTAGTAGATGGCCATGCTGAGCTGATTGCAGGAAGGAAGAAAAAAAAAATCAACGCCCAAAATACAGAATTTTAATCATTAAGTAATTTCAGGTGAATGGGAATTTTACATATGCTTTTGCTTAAGAATTCTCTTATGGTGCTCTTTTAGCATTTTTAAAATAGAAAACCTGTTCAATTTAATAATTAAAGTGTTTGTAAGAATGGGTCTCTGTTCTTTGATGCAGTCCTTTTAATCCAGCATCCAGCACTGAATGGATATTTTGTAGATACAAGAAACTATGATCCTGGGAAATGGGAATTGGAAGCCTTTCACTTTTGCTTTTGTTAGTTTGTGGTTACTCTTAAATGTGGCAAGTGTTAAATTTTCAATGTCTAACACCTGCAAAAAACCAGATCTCCAAAGGTAATTCCCCCCCATCTGTGCAATAAATCTACAGCTGTTTGCCAACTTAATCCATGATTTAGACAACATATGAAGTATTGAAACATCAAAAACACATTCACATGAAAACATTTGGCTTTTATATAAGAATTAAAAATCATGTGAAAGTCTAAAAACATAAACATTTTAAAAATTACTGCAGTAAACGACCTCTTTTTCCCAGTTCTCAGGAAAATCTTTTAATTGATGTCAGCAAACTGTGTCTGGAAAGAGGGAAATTTTGAAGGCTTGTGTGTGGCTAAGTCCAAAATTTTCTGTGTACTTCAGTCTATAGCTGTGTTAAGAAAAGAAGCATATGTGATAAAGGTATTCTTGTCAGAGAAAATAGATGTGTCCCTACCTGAAGAGGAGTAATGATATTAAATAGTCTTAATCAGACTTTATATTGCAGAGAGCTGTGAATGAAAATATTAGCTAATAGACTACTCAGAGCACCAGTGGCAAAGACAGAGTCCTTGAATACCTTTAGCTGCTGAATTTTTAGATTTTTATGCAGCATAATGAATAACATTTCAGTTAAGTGTCCAGCAAGAGTTCATTCATAGCCACTGACCTTCTGGAGTAATGGTCATGAACAACTTTTTTAGATGGAAGTCATCCCAGTTCAGAAGCGGATGGGTTTTTCTGGTGTTCACTTTTATACAAAGAATTGCCATCAGCAGTTGTCTTACAGTACATAAGAGCAAATTATTAATAAGCTGTAAATGGATGGGTATGGTTGGGTCTGTCTATTTATCAAATATGAATGGCACTTTATCATCCTTACAGATTTTCATGAATTGCTGGGTCAGCAGAAGGCTTAGTCTTTCCTGGAAGATTTTAAAGCATTGGGAAACAGATGAGTTAGGAATCTCTTAAATTCCATCTTACTGTGCAAGCAGATTGACATGCAGCAGAATAAGCCTTTTTATTTTACATCACGGCTCAGTTCATTCTTGAAAACAAACTTCTAGTTGCATGCTGAAAAAAAAATCAATGATTTTCAGAGTCTGCATTTTTGCAGCGTTCTGCATTTTTGGGCGTTGATTTTTGGGTATTTTTTTTTTAAAGTGAATGAGTTTGATTCAGAACCTTATGGGCTTCAGGGTCCATGTTGATAGCTTGGAGAAACTTGTTCTGCAGTACTTTAATGATAAGAGTTTGTCTGAGCAATCCCTACTGCACATTGAGTGTCAAACTGTATTGTAAACACTTCTGTAGTGAGGAGTGGGCCTCTCTGCCCAGCTGATTGTTCAAATCCTGCTGCAGGTGTGAACAGCATGGAAGCAGAGGTATCAGCTAACAAAACACTTGGGGGAAAATATCACACAGCTCATTTGGCACAGGTGTTATATGTAAGAGCCGGTGTATGTATTGTAGCAGACCAATATCCCATCTAGCCCCATATCCTTCTTCTCACAGAAGCTAGAAGTGTACACCCTGAATGAGTGTAAGAGCAGGGCAAACATATGTGAAATTTTCCCTCATGGTATTCAACCATTTTCAGCTCGAGGATGTCCCAGCCAAGGTAGTTTCTTCACATTTGAATGGATTTTTTTTTTCTGTGAAAATCACCTAGCCCTCACCTCAGCTTTTCCCAAACATCATCAGCCCTAATGTGCTGTGGTAGTGGGTGTGTCAGTCAGCTGCCTAATCCAGGAGAAACCACCTTTTGCTTTCAACCTGGGGACAAAGAGAATGGTTGGTCTCAACGCCTTATGATTTTACACATCTGCTCTATCCCCTTTCCATCTCATTTCCAGTACTCATTCTTGTTAGCTAAAAAAAAAAAAAAAGAAGAAGAAAAGAAAAAGCATTTGGCCAGCAGCTACTCTTTAACACCAAATGCTGAAACGTGCCACTGGTGATAATATGAAATTAAGCCTTGTTTACAAAGGAAATGTAGCAGAAGAAAGTTCACATTTTATAGAATGGATAGAAGATAGTGCCCTTGCTCTCAGTCTATGAGAAAAGCATATTAACCTGTGTAAAAAGGCACTTCTTTCAGGAGTAATGGATTTTTCAAATGATGCTTATAAATCACAGTTCATTCAATCAGTGCTAATCTCTTTGAGACAACTCTATAAGAAGCTGTACAAAATCATTAATTTCATTGGCACTTAGGTGAAATAATTCTTCTCTGAATATTGAATTGCAAGGGATTTCTGTCATGCCTGGAGAGCATGTCCAATGGTGGTGTATTCGGCATTGCAACAGAGGATGTGCAGAGACTCGTCACCTCTTTGTACTGAAGTACTCCCCTATACAAATTTGTGTATATAATTTTATATTATATATAAATAAATGTGCAGCTGATTAAACAGCTGTATCCTATCTAACACATACATGAAGAAATGTAGTAACTGTAAGCATTTACAGTAAATATTAGTGCACTCTAATGCAGAGGGGATGTTTGTGAGGACCTGTGTGCTGCCTGGCTATGCTTGGATATAAAATCTCTGCTGACTCCTTCTGATAATTACTTGTTAATGGTTTTTAGGGTAGATGCAGGAAATATGTACCAAAGCAGGTGGATTACTGATTAAGTTGTGTTGTGTATGGAGTCAATTCATATTCTTCAATCAGTCCCATTTAAATGAAATAGGGTAAAGAAAGTTTTAACTGGGCTTTCTTTATATGTGTGAACTTGACAGTACAACCCAAGCTTCATTGTGGCATCTGACAGGGAGAGTTAGCAGAACATGCTTTATGGGACGGTGCTCACATTGCAATCCTTTTTTCTGCCTATTTCCCCACTTCCACAAGCTTCCCACTGATAACTTGGTTTACTCTAGATGGGTCATATCTATGGAATTTGAAATGCTTTGAAGTGTTTTGTTTAGAAGTGGGTTTTCGTTCTGTAGCTGAAAGTACATTAGTAGCGCAGCTCTAGGTTCTCTCTCTTCCTGTTCTCTGTACTAAATGAAAATAAGCATTACATTTATGCCAGACTTTACTAGTTCCATTTCCTGTGGGATACGACTTAAAATAAAAATCAGAATACTGTCATGCCTATTTAGTTGTGCTCACAGGCTGCACTGCTTTAAGTAAAAACTGTTGCAGTACCAACATTATTTGCTGTAATAAAAGCAAACATACTAACTTCCAGCCCTGACAGATGTCTCAATCTCCTGCACTGACCTTGTGTGAAGTGTTTTTGTCTCCCCTTCCCCCTCCTTGTCCCCAGCTACTTCCCTCGTGCAGGGAATTAGGTTGTCATGCCTATGTCTGCTCCACTTCCACTGACTTGTGCCTACATCTGGTACTGGGAAAGGGGCAACAGGAAGAGCAGTTTCTAGCTAATGTCTGGCTAAACATATGCGAGACAAACAACTTGTGTATGCTCTTGTTTTTAACAGTACAAACAAACACATATAGTTTAATGCAGTGTCCAGGGAACTGGATGTATCTTACCAATCAAAGGAGCTGCTGGAGATGACTACACTCTGCTTCTGGTGCATTACCTTCTACATGACCTTTTGTTGTCAATTGCATAAAACCCCAATAAATACAATTTTACATTACACATTCAGTTTTTCCTGCTTTGAATTTTGAATTCATGTTCAGACATACCAGAGTAATGATTTACCAAAGTCTTTTCTTCCATGTGTCCTTCTGTATTGTGGCATAATATTAGACCTAACATTTGTATGAAAGTGCTTTCTCATAGGCTATTATCAGTCACAGATATATTGATAACTTTATCTGTGCTCCTTTACACCAATAAGGTCACATAGTAAACACTCTGCATAGATACATAGACACCTAATTATTTTTACTTAAGGTTATTTCATTAATCGTTGGATAGGCTATTGCATTTTTATTAATTAGCTAATTTTATGGATGCATTTCAGTTTGGTACTTTCATCACTTTGATGCTTAATTGACATTATAGGATATAATGATATTCTGTAGGATCAGTGTGTGTTTACATGGACTCAGTAAAGCATGTCTGTTATTCTCTTCTGAAAAGATTGTCTTAAGATGCTCCCAAATGGAGAAGAATAATCTCTTTGAGAGAAGGATTATCCCTCTGTTAATGCCTATGCCATGGTGTGTGTTGCATAGACAGGGGTTTTGGTGTACTATTACAAAATATATTCATCTCAAGAATGTATCAACTCAGAGGTTAAACTTTAGAATTTGCAGTTACATTCAGGGGAAGAGAAGCAGTAACCTTAAAGTACCAACTCAGCACTTACTCAGTTCTCAACAGGCTGGTTCCTGTTTTGAGTGTTTTGTGTACTGTACTGCTCCTGCTGCTCATGAAGACATCCAACAGAACCTGTTTTACAGCATTTTGAGAAATTAAATCACTGAAAGCACTTCAGACGTTTTGGGGTGTGCTGTGCTACACTTGTAGTTATTCTAGTGAGGCTCTGGGGTAGCTGTTCAGCACCATTAGTACCAAGGCTCACTTGGTGTTTGGAACCCCATCAGGATCCAGCTCATGGTGCAAAATTAGGACAGGGCAAAATTTGGTCAAATTGAACATTGCCTATTTAGCTCAGAGCACAAGATTCAGGAATGATGGGTTTTAAAATAGAAAAAATCTGGTATTTCCTGCCTCTGCCTTCTGCTTTGTGTAGACCTATAGTAATACAATATGACAACATCATGCCAGTTGGTGGCTGCACAAGTTGAGAGACAGTGGGGAGAACTGGGAGGGTCTTTTCAAAAAGCTTTTGTTGTTCAAACATACAGGGAGCTTAAGAATACAAGCTGCAATGAAATCAGCCACAGCTGTGGGGGGATTTCAGGTTCCCTACATTTTGAAAATTCCAGCTAATTTAATGTGTGTCTGTGGGTTCCTGAGGGGGAGAGAGTGCTGTGTGCATGACACTGTAGGAGCAAGGGGATGAAACAAATGAATACTAAACAAACTAAATGTGACCTGCTTTCCCAGAGCACAGACCTTCTTCTTGATGTAACACTTTTTAAAACTGCTGTCACCAGTAATAGTAGAATAATTGTTTTCCCCAAAAGTTTAATTTGAAAGTGAAGTCACAAGGTAGAAAATTCTTTTTCCTTTACTTTTAGTTTTGTATAACTTTTAAAAGATCTAAGAGCATTTCGTTTTGGATTCAAAAAAGAAAGAAGAGTGGCAACTTCCCATATATTTGGCCTTTGTGTGTTTGTTTGTTTGCTCCCTTTTGTTACTATTAAAGTAAAATTCCATATTCTGGAATTTGTTTCTTTTCTTTTTTTAGCTGTCTTTGAAGTTGGTGTCTGTAGCAATAATTTTGGCAGTGGTACAGTCTTGTAATGATTTTGCTATGATACCAGGCTGCTTTTGTGTTCTCTTTCCATTGATAAAAAAACAAGCCCCAAGTCTCTTAGTTTGTAATATTCAGTTAAAGAAGTAATGTTTACATTTTCTCAAAACTAATCAATATTTTTGGTTGTTTTTGTTTGTTTGTTTATTTTATTTTGTTTTAATATCCACTTGTACCTGTATCTGAGGAGGGGAGAAAGACCTGACAGCTGAAACAGCCTTTTTGAAAGGCTGACTGCTTTTAATTTTCAGAAATGTTTGTCTGAAGGGAGGACCCTTGCCAATATTTGGGAGTTGGACTAGACCATGTGTTAATTTCCAGAACCCCGCGGTTGTGGGACACAAGTTATCCCTCAGTTTCTAAAACTTTGTTGTTGAAATGCTGTGTTCAGAAATCGCCAGGACACATAAATGTTTTCCATGTCTATTACATCTTATTGGAGGCCATTTATAGTGTATTTTTTGAGACTTCGATTTTATGCTATGCCATTATTCTTGCTAATTGCTTCTAATGGAAACCATGCTTTAGGCCTATGAGCATATACTAAATCATGGTAATTTTTCCTAGAAAGTGTGGATGAAAGTTAGAAACATTGTTAGGGACTATCAGGTGCAAATCTTAGTACCCACCAATCCCAAAGGCTCCTAGTGACTACACCTCCCCTTGCCCACCCCACATTTCCAGGACATATATCAGAACTGCTGTGCCTTCTGAAATGCATGGTCAGGCAGGTGTTTTCATCAAGTCTCTGGCTCTAGCCGGACCACTGGACCTCTCTGCTCCATCATCTATACTCAGTATTTTCCAACTGGAAACAGACAAGTTATTTGCAGAGGAATGTTAGCTGGTTAATGGTAACATCTCACCTAAAGCAGTTTGCATTTATCCTTTTTTTAGGCTGGATCACTTTGACTTATAGTCATCTATGTTTGTGGGTTTTTTCTTATTTCCAATGAATAAATTCTCAGCTCCCAGCAAAAAATATTGGTTTGTTGGTCTGTAATTTCATATTTTTTCATTCTATATTTATTACTTCAGAATTCTTGTTCTTCTGTATGAAGATCCTCTTGATCTCCTACATTGATAGTACTTTCTAGTTTCAAGAACTACTGAATATTATTGAATTGCTTATGTTCTGTTTTTTTTTTTTTTTTCTGGTTAATTAATAGATTTAACAAGCTGGTTATCAATACAACCAGAATATTCATTAATTCCCTTTTTCAAGACAACTTGTTTTGATTCCTTCTTTACCTGGTTTTCTACAATATGATTCTTTGACTAAAAGCTGTGTTGTCTGTACTAAGTAAGAAACGTAAAGAAATGTGATGTCTATTTGTTGCTTTACTAAATCCAGATCAACCTCTTTGTGTGCCTAGAAAAATCTCTTATTGGAAGTATACTGAAGTACTTGGCAAATGGTTTATCTTCTTTTCTGTCTTTATTCTTTGAAAGTTGTTCTAATAATCGCTTTAGGTCAGGTGGATAGTATTATAGTTGCCACATTCAGTTGTTCTCCTTTTCTGTAGTCCCTCCATTTGATATTTTTAAGAGAGATTGTTTTGTTAAGATCTAGAATGGTTATGGCTGCAAGCTTGTAGTTTGAGTTTTCAGTTTTATCATAATTCTGTGATGGGTCCTCCCACTTTGAATGCTGTTTGAATTTTACCTGTAAGGACCTGTTGTGTCCTCACTCTAGTTATGCTGGCCACAATCACTGCTGATAGCAGAAGTGAGGAAGGTACTCCTTCAGTTCTAGTACAATGGCTGCTGATAGCAGAAGTGAGGAAGGTACTCCTTCAGTTCTAGTACAATGGCCAATTTTAACAGCATGCTCTCATTTCATCTTACTATACATATTTCTGTTTATTTTCTTCTGTCCAGGAATACCTGTATTTTTTAATGGTGATTGAATGAAGTCCTAGACTTTTCTCATATCCAGCTCTCCAATTTTTTTGGTCTTTGTTGACTGCTCATTTGAACATTATGTATTTATCTCACAGACTTTGAGACCCAGGCTAATTGTTGTTCATTTCTCCATTTAATTTATTCTTAAGTGATAATTACATGGTCTGAAACATTCAAGTCCAATTTGCTATTTTCATTGGTTTATGAGTCTCTGAGAAGTCAATGCTTCTTATAAAGAAATGATTCTTGGTGATACTCTTTGTCCAAGAATATTGTAATTCCCTCTGTATATCTTCAAGTCTAGCCCTGGGGCCAAGAAGACCTAGAGCAGATACTCAGCTTTATTCCAGGTGATGCTGGGGGAAAAAATCCACCGAACAGCATATCCTCCGAGCATTAGCTCAACACTTTGCAGCTCTTAAAATCTCATCTTCTTGCTCTGACAACTAACCATCTATGTTTCTCTTGGCTCATGGACTTGCACATGAATTCATTCTGTTTTT
>VZRO01006722.1:352994-392395 GCA_013397915.1 Daphoenositta chrysoptera
CTCTGGGCTTGCACTAAAAATTTTTTTTTTTTTTTTTTTTTTTTTTTTTAATAACATACAGGTTAACTGGGATTGCTGGTAGAGTTCCTCCTCTGGTGGGACATTTCGCTGGCTTATGTGTTAGGGATTTATTTCATTAGGCCATTCATTCTTTAAGCCCCTGGAATCTGAACCTCTGTGGGGTCTCTAAGCACCTTCTGGAGATACTATAAATATTTCAAGTGACTGTTGGGATTCCGCCCAGCTCCTCTTGGCTTATGCACTTTCCAGCTTTTCTTCATAACAAAGCTTTTCTGACATTTTGTTCTCACGTGAATCTTATGTGTCTCCAACTAAGTAAGACCATTTTCTTTCTCCTCTCTGAAAATTACTGAGATTGCCCCCTATGTAGGCTTTTCTTTCAAATCTTTTTAAGCTTATGTTTTATCCACTCAGTGAATTTTTCTTGCTGGGGTGTTCTCTGCTCTCTCCGCTTCCTCCTTGTGGACAAGTAGGAGAAAACTCTTTCCTGACTTTAATCAGCCTCACTCAATGAAGCAGTTGTTATTCTTAATGGCCAGTCATTCTGTCTGGTTGGAGTGGTATGGTTGGAAATAGTGTGTATGAGAGTTAATCAATTAAAAAACAATATTTATCAAACAATTTTAAATGTCAGACAAAGTTCATGAGTCGTTTACAGGGAGGATTCCTGGACTGTCACAGTGAGTGTTAATATTCTCATCGTGCAGTACTAAAACTGCTTTTCTTGAGTGGAATTGTTAATGAAACCTTCAGAGAGCCTCAAGAGGCAGACAGTCATCTGTCACATTCCTCACCCTGCTTTTAAAAATCCTCTAGAAAATTCAGGACCTCTGAATATTTAGAATATCTGTAATCCCTTTTAGAATTAATATTCATTGAATTAAATAAGATACATCACTATAAGCAAGAGACAGGATCTCTGACTCTGGAGAATAAACATCCCAGTCCTATTCCTTTCGAATCTGTGAGTTTCTTAAGCTTGAGTGTAATTATGGTAATAATCCAGCCTACTTTTTTTTATAACTTTGTGTTGCATGTATGAAACGGGAAAAAAGATTATGTGAGTAATTAAAGTTCTGATAGAAGGTAAAAACCGCTGTAAGATAATAAGAAGGAGGCAGACTAACAAATACAGAGATGAGACTGGAATATTAAGCTGCCATCTGTAGTGGCATTTTGTCATTATCATGGCTTGGTGGTCAGACAAGAAAGATGAGCAGAGCCAAAGAGAACATGATGGATTGTCTCTGAAAAGAGTCTTGCAGAGTGTTTAGGTTTGTATGAGTTGTGTTGCATGTGTATTGCGATTACTGTCCTTAAAGTACTTGAAAGGTAAAAAGAAGGAATTTTGGTTTGGGAATAAATGCTGTTGTGAGAATTTCACCTGGTTGCTAGAACTGAAGCAGGGTTCTACAAACACAAAGGGTGTATCAGTTGTCTTTTTGTATTGAATTGAACACTGTCAGGGTGAAGGACACTCACCCAGAACAGCTGTGTTACAAAGTTTAGGATTTGTGGGAATGGTTTTACAATGGCATGAGGCTATGTATGATTAGCATTAGATACACTGCTCTCCAGACTGATCTACAGAAACACTCTTCTAGCTGGGAGACATGAACTGACCATCAGTGGCAGCAGCATTTTTTGAAGAGAGTTTAAGTTGCAGGCAATTTGTTGGCTTGATAATGTTCTGGTCATTTAAAACACAATTATGTAAGAGTGTAGGTGTAAGAGGCATCTGAGACAGATTTTCATTGTGTATTGAACTGTGATCTAAAACCAATTTTTGCAGTGAGTGGGTGGGGAAAAGGGAGATAAAATTTCAAGGGGGAGATTTTGTCTAAACCATGACAGTAGTAAATATTTTTGTTACAAACCATAGAAGGAGGCACACTGAAAAAGCGATAGGTAGGCTAGCTTATTTTTGTTTCTTGCTCTGCAAAAATCCATTTCCAGAGATACCTGTTAAGCTGATAGCCCTTTTTAATACCATATAAATTTAGAATAATTTTTTCTCTTTAGATATCTGAATGCTTTTTACCAAGTATACAGTAATCTGACCATTCAATATTCTTGTCATATCCTTTTGCAGCAATAAAGTGGTAGTGTTACTTCTTCACCTTTAAAATGTAATCAAAATGCTATTCAATCTAATACAGAACCATAAGTTGAGTTCTAGTTATTTGGCTACTCTTGTTTAAAATGTGAACTTTGAGAACACTTCTTTTTTTGCATAGAACTCCTCTAGAATTATTCACCTCACTGGATTAGTTCACATTCTCTTCATATATACAGTCATTGAAGGCCTTGGAAACCATAATGTAGGACACAGATTTAGATATTGGGAACATTGTGTGTATTTGTGACAGTTCCAGAGGGATTTTATGTCTTCAGAGAGTTACTAAGCTGTTAAATATAGTGATCACTTCTAGCTGCAGCATCAATGATATGGATGTTCTTTATGTTATGTTATATTATTCAAAACCTTAAAACACTAACATTAATTTGGTAGAGCCATCTTTAATTTCTTCTTTCAATCTGTGTGTTTTGGGGTAATTTATCAAATTTTCAGTAACTCGAATGCCACTAGTCAGAAGTTCTTTTAGGTGGATTTTTTTGATCATCAATATCGTTTTGACATTTAGACCAGCAGCACAAAATCAGTTGTAGCAGGATTAGGCTGTTGTTGATATCTTCTCTGGTTCAAATCCCCACAGATGTGACTTCTGTTGGCTCTTTTATCACACTTATTCTGGTT
Source organism: Daphoenositta chrysoptera (assembly GCA_013397915.1). Classification (NCBI taxonomy): domain Eukaryota; kingdom Metazoa; phylum Chordata; class Aves; order Passeriformes; genus Daphoenositta; species Daphoenositta chrysoptera. The sequence continues at coordinate 355,774 of VZRO01006722.1, forward strand.
CAGTGCTTTAGATTTTATCCTGCCTTTTCTGAGCTGAAAAATTAATACATGCTTTCATTTAGAATGAACCCAAAACTTGTTTCAGTGCTTTTTTTTTCTATTTCCTATTAAACAGGTGGTGCAGGCTGAATGAAATATTGACATCCTTTAGAAATAAAGAACATTTTTTGATCCTCAAGGAAAGTGAAGAAATTAATAAAGTAAATGTTCTCTTTTTCCCCCCCCCGATAGCTCAGCTGTTAATTTACTCATAAAGGGACTGAGGCAGAAATCAAGCTCCCATTTTCCTTTTCCTGAAAAGGAGTGTGTGATATCTGTAGGTGAAGGCTTTTCTTCTACATTAAAACCAGACACAATTCTATATGTTTTCCACAATCACAGCTGTAGACCTGTGCTTGGAAAACATTTCTAGTCTTGAAGGTGTTCTTAATCATGGTGATATTAATCTGGTGAGATGGTGTAGCATGCCAGGATGTTTCCCAGGAAACTGATGACAATAAAACTGGAATATGAAATTCATCTTGTGTGAATAAGACTTAAGAGGGGAAAGTTGAAAGAGAAAGGAAAGTCTTGGACAGTAAAGCATATTCTCTTTCATAAAGGAGAGCTTACTGTGAAATTTCAGTTTTCTTTGTGCTCCCGCCCTGTCAGTGTTATTGGTTTATTTCCCCCAGAGGCCTCTTTACTACTGAAAGCCTGACTTAATTATCTTGAATTAATTAGTTCAGTATAAAGTGGAGAACACCAAATATCAGTGATTGGCTTGTGAGGGGCCTGCAGTGAAGTTGTAGAAATGGGTATAAAAACGTGAAAGTCTGCAGGAATGCTTCTGCAGGATCAGCTGCAGGGAAGGGTAGTGATTTACTTCCAAGCCTAATGGCTTTGTCCAGGTGTTAACAATCTAAAGGGGGACAGTTTCAGCTGCAATCCCTGTAGTGGGATATAACACTTCAGGCAGTTAATTGCCTATTAGATTCAGTTTCTGCATGAGAGATTATTCATGTAGTCATTCCCATTTCCTAGAAATTTCACCTGTTCAGCATTTAATGTGCCCCTTGCCTTCACTTGCTATTTTTTGGACTATTCTATCACTGACCTGTTTACTGCATGTTAGTCTGTCCCTGGTTAGTATGTGTTGTGAGCAGGAAAAATGGATTACTGGAAACTTAATCCTGTGTGTTGCAATAGAAACCTCTGTAAGTTTAGATAGCATCCTATGAATGTCCACTGACCACAATGTTTTCCATTTTGGTAGTTGTATGTGGGGAAAAGTCTTTATTAATGTCAGGTGTTTGAAAGTCTCACAGACTGTGTTTTCCTTTGACAAATACAGCGTTTTCGTGAACTCTGCTTAGCGGGAGTTTATGCTGTTGTTCCCCCCATTTAGAAATGAATGGGTTTAAGAAGTTAACAGTAGATGTCTTTGTTATCTTTTTGTCTTTATGCATCTTGCTAGTATCTGAAAGGTGTTCTTAAGATACTGAGATGTGGTAAGTCCATGCCCAATTAAAATTCCCAGGTTGAAGATTATTAGGACAATGTGTTACAGTTATTGTGCTACCAGATGAAGGTAATGAACTATTCTGCCACTCACAAGCTTTATTATTTGATTGGAAAGTCCCCTTAACATATAAATACCAGGTTGTGGTGAGCCTCCACAGTGAAAGTTAGGGTTTTTTTAAACATCTTAATGGAGGTGGTACCTATACTACCTTTTAGAAGTCCACTAGGTACTTAAAAAGATCTTTGGTGAATTTTAGACATCAGTATTTTCCATAGGAATTGTGCAAAAAGATGAACTGAATTTTCTGGTGACACTGATGTTTGTAATAAGGGGAATTAAAAATAATTAGCTACCTTTCTCTCTCCTACTTATGCAGTGTCCAGCTCTAAACCATATTTAGCCTCATGTAAAGCTTTTGTCCTCTAAAGCCTCAGGTTACTAAGACTCTTCTGCAGTTTTGCTTTCAGGTAAGGCTGTGTTATTGAGCAGTGAGCAGCTTGATTGATAGTGGTTAAATCAGAATGGGAGGGGGGCTTCTTTTCTCCCAGTCCTCTGCTTAAACTACGGAACTTAGTCTTGTGTCTTCTGTATTTTTAATTTTTTTATCAAGGTGTTAAGTATTTCTACTCCAGACCATGTGACTAGTTTATTTTTCTTATTTGATTTGTAACTGAAGCTGTTTCAACTTTTTGCACCTGTCTTGTACAGTCTGTCTGGACAGATACTTTCCTCCCAAAGTCACTTGTACAAAATACATGAATTTGCTGCACAGTGTTTTATATTATGAAACTCTTCATGTTGTGAGCTATAGCATAGTAAACTGACAGATAACAGACTGTGAAGACTGATTGTGATAGAAAAATGTTTCCAAGTATACAAAGAATCTTTAGCTATTATATGGGCTTTCTAGTTGCTCATGTTAAATTTCTGTGTTAAAATATTTGTCAGTGCAATGGAATTGTTAGAATTTTTCCTAGCATGAACCAGGATGGTGACTTGTTCTGTGTGCTGCTAAAAAACTTGTTCCTATGAAAAACATGCTTTTAATAATACAGCTGGCTTTTATGTTTGTCAGCAGTATTTGCATTTCCATGTTTTAACAGTCAGGAACACTTTAGTAACATCCATGTTTGGCAGTGTTTCTCTTTTTCTAATTAAGTCAACAAAAGACGCAGTTTTGGTTTCTTTCTTGTCTTTCTGCACGGTGTCTGCTGAATCTCTAACAGTCCTACCCAAGATAGTGATCAGTCTGTTTCCTTCCTGTGGAGAATTGCTGACACACGTTGGCAAACTTTTCCAAGCTTCAAAGATTAGTCTGTTAACTTTCATACTTCCCTGGTTCTGGCAATGTTAATATTTTTTCTAACAAAAGGTACATTTTTCTCCTGTATTTCTGGACATGATGAAAAAAAAAATCTATCTTCCAGTCTGTTTCTGTCTTAAGCCCTTGAACATGTCCAGTAGCTAGGACTTTACTGAGACATTTAAGTACCTGTAATTATGTGGTCACTTGGCTTGTAAATATAAAGAGGAAGATAAGTTTTAATTCTTTCACTGAGGTTTTGTCTGAGGTTTTCCACATAATAATTTTTTGTGTTGTGAGTTTTTCTCTGTGTTTCTGTGATACTGTGAGCAGTATAACAATTTCAAACAAACTTTCTGATCCTCTGCAGTCTGTCTTTATATGAATCTATAAATGAAGAGCTGCTTGGTTTCACTCTCTGAGTCCAGGGATGCTTAAGATAAGAATCAAGGCTTGAATTTTTTGATAGCAGTATATCAGCAGGAATTAAAAAACTTCGTGAGATTATTTTAGTTGACAGTAATTGTCAAATTTCCAGGTGTCTTTATTGCAGAAAAAATCCACCCCAGCTGTGTAGATAGCTTATGTATGTCACAGATACAGTTCATCAACAAGGGTGCGCGAGAATGGGACCCTTGTACCACGAACCGATATGATGTCGCAAGAGCCGTTTATTGTTTACATTACACTATTTTTATACATTTCTAAAGCTGTAGCTCACACGATCACAGATCTGATTGGATTTCTATGCTGTCCATGCTATGCATGCACCTTTCAAAGAACCTGATTGGTTCTAGTCCAGGATGGTACCGTCCCTCTTTTTATCTACTTTCTTGCCGTTTTGTTATCCCGTCCTCCAACAGCTTCTTTCCCAATTTAGAACAGTTTACATTTCTGTAGCTTTGACGAATTCTTGAGGTCTCTGATAAGGTAGCTAAGCATACTTGGCTGGGGCACCCTGATAGAATTTGAGTGCCTTACAACACCGGGGTCCTAAAACAAATTTAAAGCCACACATTTTATACCTTCAGGATGACTGTGGGCAGTATTTTATTACAGAATGAAATTTGCTTTCTTCTGGAGCTGAGCAGCTGTAGTGCGTCCAAGCGCCTTCATCTGACGAGCTCCAGAACCAGCAGGTCAGGTCCTATTGTGAAAAAGAAACCAGCTGCCCACTTTTCTTTGTAAAACAGGATACTGACTCCTCACTGTGAAATCAGGGCTCAAAGGACAGTGAAAAATTTAACAGCTGCTTTTAATTTCTCATGAGAAGGCTCACATGCCTCCATGAGACTTGTGTTCATTGTCTTTAGGCAGCAAGAATCACGACTGCTTGAAAATACTCTCATTCCTTCCACTTGCCTGGATGTTATTCTCTGTGCTGGGGTGATGACTCTTTCCATGGCTGTTTATGCTCAGCTCTGACTGTACATCTAGAGTAGGTGTAAGTAGACTTGTTCTCACAAGCAACGTTGTTCTGAAGGCTACATAACAAACACATGAAGAAAACTCCACTGGGCAGAACTTGAAATAAACAGTAAAAAGTACTTTTTTTTCATGCTGGTACTAGATGTGTGGTAGGTGCAGTTACAGTAAAGGAGTTGTGTATGCATTATCTTCTGGGACAAAAGCAGGGAGTGTAGCTGCTGCTTCTTGGGAGTTGAGAGTCTTTATGCAGCAGAGCTCTGGTGCCAGCTCCTTATTCAGACCCTTGGACGGGAGGCTTGGCACTGCCAGATGATGTATGCAAAGAAGTTATGAAAGTGTAAAATGAGGCACTACTGTGTGACATTAATGACTGGAAAAGGAGTACTTTAAGTCTAATTTATAAAACTTGGCAATGTACTGGGGTTTGTTAATGTAAGAAAAAAATTGTATTTTTCCTAAGCACATTGAATGATACTATAAAAATACTGTTTTCATATATCCTCCTTGGGTGGTTTTCATTTAGCAGTTACATAACTGCTTGGCCTGTTGAAATGGCTATATTGAAAAGATGTGGTGAAGTATTACCTTCATAAGTTTTAAGCTCTCCTCATCAACCATGTTCAATATGGTATTGAAAGTGAAGGGGGTTTTATGTTTGTCAACAAGAATACTTGAACTTAACAGATAGAACTGTATAAATAGTGTTGAAAATGTGAGAATGCTCCTCTACCTCCTAACATTTTGTCAGATCTCCTTCCTGTAATGGATGTCAACAGTGTATTTTCTTTCAGCCCCAAATGATAGTAATTCTTCTGCTGTAGTTTCCTTCCAGTGATTCTGGAGAGATTCCCTTTCTGTCTCCTTGTTTATGTAACTGTGTTATCACCAAGTGGCCCTCTGACTCTGCAGAATCTGTTGGTGCTTCTGAGAGCCTTCATTCTTGCACTGGGGACCTGACAGAACCACAGCTGAAAATTGTTCTCACTGAACAGCTGCTTCAGTGTTCGTTGCCTTGTTGAGAAGGGAAGTTCTGTAATCATCTGGAAAAAATTTAATTTTGTTCAAGGGAAGGATTTTGTTCAAGGACACATCTTTCTCATTCAGAAACCAGTGGTGCTTTTAGCCATGGTTCTTGTTAGCCTTGAATTTGACCTGCTATTTAATGGGGAGTTAGTCAAAGGAGAATAAACAGATAGGAGATGTGCTGAGTGACTGTGAGTGCTGAGCAACTGCCCTGCTGCCATTCAATGTGGTAGGAGCCTTCCCAGGATTTGAGGCTGTGGTGTGTTCAGTTATCTGCTCCATTGAGGTCAAACTTGTGAGGCCTGAAGGTGGAAGAACTTGTGATCATTGTGATTAAGTCCAGCTGTGGAAGGAATGGACACCATCCCCCCCCATCATCCCCACCAGCTGTTCTGGCTTTCTGAGTGTTTGGGAAGGATGATAAATTCAGATGAATACCAAAACAGGTAGCCTAATATTTGGTAGGGAGATTACATTTTTCCAGTAGCACAATCTTAGGATTGCTAGGGTTCAATCAGCTATCCACTACATATGCTACATCTTGGATATCTGTGAAATCATGCTCTTATATATCATAGCAGAGAAGGATGTTGGCAGTACATAAGCCATTATATTTCATTTTTTCCCACTGGTTTTGGGGAGAGGAAGAGCAGGAACACTTCAATTTTCTGAAAAGAGCTCCAAAACCAGCTCACCACAAGCCCCGTAACCCATAACTGTGAGGTGTTTATGGCAGTAACATCCTCATCTGGGAGGAATCCCACTTCTTGGCAGCTCCTGAATAGACTTGGAGGCAATTCTTGTCAAGTGTCTTATTTGACTTCCTCAGGAACTGGGAGTTTACAGACAGTAAGTAAATAGGGGAGTTGAATAAATGGATAGCCAAATATTATGTGCTTCAAAAGAGACCCTTCTCTCATGATTTTCAAAAGGGAATATGACATAACTTAAAAACAAGAGGAAAAAGTTAAATCAACCCTCATCTTACAAACCCAGATTCTTAGGAGCAGCCTTGTAGCATATTACTAATGAACAGTCTTACTCTTTATACTTTCCTAGCCTTCATGAGTGGGACTGGGTGTCTTGGACTGCTGCTTCATTTGTCACAGAACACACTGTGAAATAAACTAGTCCTTTTGGCAGCCAAGTGAAAAATAAAACAAAACAGCCCAAAACTGTACAGATAGTGAAACCTCTCCTAAAAGTGGGTTCCTAAAAGTGATGCTGATACACTCCAACAGGAACTTGTACTGTTAGAGGAGAGAAGGGGTTTCATTTTGCTAGGGCTGTCTGTTTGGGGCTTTTATGGGAACCAAATGTACGCTAAGGAAATATGTGAGAGTTTCCCACAAAATTAATGCAATCTCATTACACTTGTTTACATTAAGATGTCCAAATACAGTTGTTCACATGACATTATCTGATTGCACACAAAATGACTGCTATGTGACCTTTCAAATTTGATAAAAGGAGTATGCGATTGTGGACAGGTTAACCCATTAGACAAAATAATAATAGTTACTTTACTGAGTGATTAGAGCTCAAAAAAGAGGAAAAGTAGATATGTTTAACTATAACCCAGCCAAAGAAAACAAGGACCAAGACCTCAACAGTAGCTGAGATTTATGGGATTCTGACACTCACGGAAAAAAAGGGCCAATATCAACTGTATACCAGCTTAAAATTATTTCAACATTTGTAATTTTGCATCTATATTGTAACTGTGTTTGTGTTGTTAAGCATGTTAACGTGAGACAGCTGCTACAGCTTCATATAGAGACTATGTGATGCTGCTTTTGCATGCAACAGAGAGGATCTGGTACTATTCATACTTTAAAATGTTGTAGAAAAAAGCTGTTTCACCTCAGGATTTTGTCTTGGCACTAAACAAGCAGGTTTTTCTGATTTCCACCAATTCAAAGTTCAAAACTGTAAAAGCTTGTTGTCTCTAAACCAGCAGAAACAGCTTAACTTTCCCAGCTGCTGTTGATAACACATGTGAAGATGAGAAGCTTTTAAAGATTGTCACTGTGTCTGTCAATGACCAATAGGCCTATGGATAAAGCCAGATGATCTTTGGAGTTAGCATAATTCCTCAAAGAATGCAGAGGAGCTGCATATAAAATAAAGCAGACAGACATACTACACGCATACTCACCACAGGATTTGTTAACTAAAGGCTGTGTCTTTCTACACTTGATCTTTTGTGTTACGTCATTTACTGTTAGGTAATTATTGATTTTTGAATTAATGAGTTTGATTTCAAGGTGAGATCTCTCTGACAGACCTGCTTATAGGATAAACAGGTATTTATCTAAGGATTTAATTATTTTTTTAAGGACTGTTGTAATTTTACTTGCTGAAGAGACTTTGTTTCCCTGTATTTCGCAGCAAGAGACATTTCTCACTTTTGTCATGGAATTATCCCAGTCACTATTGACATGCTATCTTTGCTTTTACTGCCAAAAGTCCAGAAATAACCATACAATTGAGTTTTACAGTGGGAGTTTTTACATTTAATAATGCATTAATTGCATGATTAGTACAGCCTGTTTAAGTCCTGAAGTGTATATTTTTTTTCCTTGTGGCATTCAATATTTTGGCATTGGTAGCCTGAGCTGTGGTAAGGACTCTTTGTAGTGTTATCATCCTTTGGAGCAGTCACACTGGAAGCACTGGGCTGTCATGAAGCTGCAGTCCAAAACACCGGATCAGTCATTCAAGGCTTCCTATAATTTGTCTTTACCCCTTTATTTGTTTCGAAAAACATTGTCAATATTTATCAGTAATTTTTCTTTATTGGCTCTGGGTACGTTATCTCAATGTGCAAGTGTCAGATAAATACATGCCAGCATGACTCTGCTCACGTTTTTATCACTGACACTACTTGCCACAGAGTGATGTTGTTTTCTATACTAGGTGTAAAATGAGCCTTAGTAAAGGCACAAAGTCTGCATTCCTTTGCCTTTCAATGCCAAGGTGATGACATTATAAACCTAAAGGTAATTCTTCTGAAATTTCCCAGTTCATGGCTAGCATGTTAAAAAATAGAGGAATTCTTTGCAAAGGGAAAGATTATTAAAGGAGGGCAAATATGCCATGACATAATTTGCTTTGAATTTTGTATCAAATCTATTTTTATTAATTCCATAATAAAGAAGAAATTGCATAAGATTTTTTATTTGTGAAAATTCTTAGTTTAAAATTTTTGAATCAAAGACTGGAGATGTATTTCTGTAACTAAAGGAGTCATTTAGACTGGAGGGAAGCTAGAGCAAGTAGTTATTTTTCATCAGATTATAGATCAGATGGCAGTACAGAAAGGAGATACCTGCAGGGAAGAAAATAATGCTGAGAAAGGGACCTTCTTCTGCGTGCTGGCCTGCATAAAGTGCTTTTCTTTTGTCTGGAACCCACAGGTGGTGACAGTGGGGTTAGTTTCAAAATGTGTTGAGTGTAGTCGTGGTCAGTTCAAACCAGTCCCTCAGGATTTCATGCACTAATAGAGAATACTGCCTGTGCTGGGAAATTGATTTTGACATACCTTTTGTAAATGCCTTTGCATGCCACTGTGATAATGGTATTAAAATCCTGAATTCCTTGTGCTCCAGAACAGTTGGAATTCACAGCAATGTTGCCATTTTAAAAAATCTTTGTTACAGAATCTGTAATTTTTATTTCTGTAGTATAATTTTATATTCATTTCATAGTGGAATTTCAGAACTATTTCCCTGCCTTTTCTTAGAATTGGGGGAAAAAAACCCCCACCTGTAACTGCATTTCTCTTCTATCCTACCCAATGGTTTTACAAAGTGGTTTTACTTTTTTCTTCAGGTAGTTTCTACAATTTTCTTTCTGTTCTTTAGCTGATCTCATCCTATCCTTCCTTTGTCTTCTTTATGTTATGTACTTTAAAAGATACTGGCATGTGGCCATATATTTACAAAACAAATATGAACTCGAATTTGCTCTTGGAATTTTAAGTTTGCTGTGTGTGAAGCTGCACATCTTCCTGGAAAAGCTGTGGCAAGCAAGAGCAATTATAATGCTGGTGTCAGTGTCTTTACATGAAAGCTCATTCTTCTTCCCTTCAGTTGTTTCATTTCTTTACACACCAACAAAATTTGAATGAAATTTGTCCTTTTATTTGTTTAATTTACTCTATTCTTTAAAGTTATCTTTCTAATGTAATTATCTTTAGGTTCCTAAACTTACTTTTTCTCTTGAACTTCTTTTTTTTTTTTTTTTGCCTGCTGGTGGGCTGAGGTGGAGGAACCATAGTGACTTCAGAGGAAGTATTTTTTGGGTCTGAAATTATCTTAGAAATTGATGTTCTTTGCTATGAATGGGTGAATTACTCTAATTTGCTGCAAGTGCATCTTGAAGGAATCAGAAAAAAGACTTGCACTGCGGGCTGTGAAAACCTGGATGCTGTAGCCAGTATGGTGTTATCAAGGGCAGCTTTAGCACAAAGGACTGTACCACTTGGTACCCATTATGTATACCTGCTTCTTTCTCTGAAAGCTGGAGACCTGGATTTCTGTCATCATATCATTTTCCTGGAGTTTTGTGCTGTTTCCCCTTTGCTCCTTTTCTACTTCTGTAATTAAATTTCACAGCACTGTTTCATAGTACTCAGACCACGAGTTGATATTCCCATAGCTTGTATTCATTTTCACTAATTATAGTAATTCAAATCTTGGTCTGTCCTGCAAAGTGTGACTAAGTAGCTCCTGGTTTTGAAGCATTCGCTAGCTTTTTAAGTAGTGCCCGTGGAAGATGCATATAGAACTAAGTGGAAATGAAGTAAGTACTTCTTCACAGAAAAAAATGGTGAATGGCCACAGCATTTAGTAGAGGATCACTTTGCAGTTCCAGCTCATTGAACTTACTGGAGAAGTAGACTGAATCCTGCGGGGCAGAACACTGCAGGAAATGAGACCAGGATGTTGGCATTGGACAAGTGATAGAAGAATCAGAGGATGATGGGAAGGGTCTTTTAAGGATTAAATTCTGCATAACTGATAAATCTATCTCCTTTGACTTTACTGAAATATATACATGTATATGTAGAGTCAACTTCCATTCACTGTAATTGTGTATTCCTAGCACAAAAACACACAAAAGGCACTTCCTTGCCTAAATTTAACAGCTTGGATTTTAAATAATTGAGAAATAGTTGTAGTAGTGCATATGTGAAGCAGTGCTTTTATTTCCCTGATACTGACAATATTTTGTGAGCAAAGAATACTAAAGTACTAAAGGACAGTTATCAGAGACAGCAAAACCATTTTCAATGGCCATTAGTGAGAGAAAACTAATGTAAATCTCACTGTTCCATCTTACAGCGCCTTTGGAAATTGCCTCTCTGGCAGATGAAGAATGTATTGTAACTTCAAAGGAAGTTTTGCCCCATAATGAGAACACAAAGTATCATTTTTGTTGTTTATTTTTTATAAATCTCTTTACCTTGCTTACTTTACTTGCTTATTTTTGAGCATATTGCACAGCCTACCAGATAATTATTATAATCAAGTAGTTGGCAAGAATCCCCTGCTTTTTAGTTCTGTTTAGCTCAGCTGCTGTCAAGAAGAAGCAGTTTCTTTCTTCGATGTAGGTTATTTATGAGTGTGTCTTAATGGTAAGGTAGCTCTACGGAGAATTATTTAAGACAGCTCACTGTTCATGAGCTTCGGCTGCTACTGTTACGGTCACTGTGTTCAGTTATTTCTAGATGTACTTCCAGTCCATTCTGCATTCACTTCAAAACACGCTCATTTTGTATCACCCCACCTGCGCTCCCAGTGCATGCGACATGCATGACATTACCAGATGTGTGTTCAGGCTGAGGCATTGGGTTACTGATGTGAAAGCAGCTCAAATGACAGAGCTGGGAATTGTAATGGAGCACAGAGCATGGTGGCTATGTAGAGATCATGTTTCTGTTTCCTGTGCCAAAAAACTGCATCTGCATTTATGGTACCTGACTGCTAAAGTGCTGAGGCCTCTTTAGTTCTCCTGGTGTGCACATATAGAACTGGTGGGCCAGATGCAGTACACTTACTGTGTGATAGAGCAGTTGCTTACCACCAAGCCCCATCACTCTCATCATAATTAATTATTTCATAAATATCTGAATTGTAATTTGTAACATCTTGTAGAAAGAATCACATTTAAAAATATTATTCTCCTGCTTTTAGTTTTTCTGTGAAGACTGCTTTTTTTTCACTCTTAGGTTTCACCTCTTTTTCGAAAGTAGTTCTTTGACAGTAGCACATGCATATATTCATGATGATTTGTTTTGATTGTTTTTTCTTCCCCTGTGGAACTGACTTTTTCAAAATATCAAGTTTTAATTTCAACTTTTTCATTTAAGACAGTCGATATCCTCCAACTGCATGACCCGTTCCTTTGCATCCCTTTTCTGCTGGAGTTAATTTGAGCTGCATAGCTGCTGCTCTTGCTTTAGGCCACATGACTTGTTCCATTACTCCCTAATGTCAGTTTTTATTCTTTATCCTTTCTATGAGTTGATTTCTGTCCTGTTCCATGCTCCATTGTTGCATCCTACCTTTCACTTAGCACACCGAAGGCTTCAAGTGCTACAGTAAATGGTGTCTTTTCAAATTTGAAACATCTGCCAATTAAGGTTCTGTACTTTGGGGTGGAGTGAATCTAAATGTCAGAAGTTGTTGTGGAGACATGATGCAGTGGTGTCTGTTGATGCCAGATCCAACAGTGATAAAGACAGACCAACCTATTACATCTTCCTTCTTGATGAAGGACCTGTTGCATTATTCAGGGTCACCTGAGATTAACTCAGTTTGTCACAGCATAGTGCTGATGACACCAAGGTCATGGGTTTGATCCCTGTATGGGCCATTCATTTAAGAGTTGGACTTGATTCTTGTGGGTTCCTTCCAGCTCAGAATATTCTGTGATTGGTTGAGGTCACTCCTTTAAGAGACCACTTAGTGACTTTTCAACTTTCATGACTAAGTGATCATTAGCAGAAATTAGTTATTAGTCATTACCAATGTTCCCACAGGCAGAAGGGACCTTACTGCAATCCCTGTGGACAAAAGCATGGATGGATATCAAGGATTAGTGGAAAATTATCTGTGGAAAAGGGTCTTTACTGGTACTGCTCCATCATTTTCTAGGACACTGTCAGAGGCTGAGATTTCCCTTTTCTACAGTGCTGACCAATGCTGGCTTCATACTTGTCAAGGAGATGGATTTTTTTAATGCTGCATTATGGGACTCTGCAGATACATTAGCCCAGCTTCCCAGCACAAGCTGTGACTGATGTCAAGTGTTTCCTGTTTCAGAAATGGGAAAGAGAAAAGAAAGACTAGTATTGTTTATCTTGGCCAGAAAATGAACAAAGGGACACTAAGTAAAGGAATTATGAAATAATTGGATAGTTCAGTGTAGATATTAGGAGCATTTTGCTCCTCATCTAACGACATAAAATACTTCATTAAATTGAAAAGGCATAAATTAAAAAACTACGAGAATATTCTGCCTGGGAAGAAAATTTGTAGCCATGACTTTTCTTGGCAAGGGGTTTTCTTTGGAGAAAAGTTGGACATTTATGGATATAACACAATTAAAGACTGTTCCTTTAGAAGAGTTTAAAGAAATAATAATACCCTGACCTTTAGTTATTAGCCTGTTTAACTGTTATACTTATGTTGAGCCCTTCATGGAGGAGAAGAAAGGAGAGGGGAAGGGAGTAGTTTTGTTGGCTGTGCAGTTCTTGCATCCTGCTTTTCAGACTCTGGCACTGGCCATTGTCCCGTAAGCAGGTCCTGCACTAAAGATTTGGTTGCTCTGCTCCAGTCTGGAAGTTTTATATCTTTATAATGTTCCTTCAAAAGCTACAGCTTCACTTGGGAAGGAAGGGGGAAAAAATGAGATTGTAATGTGGCAAGACAAACTAGGAAACAATCTCTGATTCTGTGTAGTGGAATGAGATCTTGAGAATAAAATATGCTGGTGTACTTACAAGCAAAGTGGAAACCAGTGGTGCAAAGTGGAAAGAGCACACACTGTAAACCAGATATCCCCATCCCTCTACTGTGTTCTCTCCAGGGTCCCTTGTGTGGATGAAATACAATAGCTCTGTTGTGAAACTTTAGTTGCTGTGATTCCCATTTCTGTTATTTAGGCAGGAGCCAGGTCTCAGCAAGAAACTGTTTAAAAAGTGAAATTAAAAGACTGTTGCTGTGTGTCTCCTGTATAGCTGCTGGTGAGGGAGAGCTGCCACTCTCTGAGGAGATATGGGAAGGGATAGGACCAGGGCTAGGGATGAAATGACATGGCAGAGGTTGGGAAAAACAAGCCACTTTTTTGGCTATATGGTGAAAAGTTCCAATAAAGGCAGCTGAGAATAACTAAAATTATGGACAGGTACCAACAACATGCGTGAAAGATGGAAACAACTGAGAGCAGAATCTCATTATTCAGCAGTTTGCCATTCTAATGTGTCTTTTTAGCTTCTCCAGAAAATGGAGAACATTACACAACAATGGAAATTAAAGGGCTACAAATTTAGCACATAGATGTGACAAAACTGCAGGGGTCCTTTTGGTTTAATCAGAATATCTGTTCTGTTTATAGTTTAAATGCTGTGGTTCAAATAGTCTCATCTATTAGTTTGAGAAAAAAGTAATGAGCAAATAGGTAATGGGTTGTCTAAAAGCAGCACATGTGATAAAGTGATTTAGTATTAGAGACATACTGTCTGAATTTTCAGGGAGGCCTCAATCCTCCTGAAAATTATGGATGTATAAACTCTGTGTATACCAAGTTGGACATACACTTCTTTTTGGAGTTTCTGTGTTTCTAATTTTTGTTTCTGAAGAGCAGATACTGAAGAATTCCTCTATCCTCTACTTGCCAGCACCATCTCATTCTTCTGATCGCTGAAACTGAAATTCATTCCAGCTGTTTTGATCATTGAAGGGGCTAAATCCAAAATGTTCAGAACCAGTTCCCAGAATAGAATTATTTCCTTTTCCTAAGAGAAAACAAAAGACTTCGGAGAATTCTGGAGCTGAGCAAATGGACCTAGCCATCTGATTTTCATCATCTCCCACTTCAAAACAGCTGACTTCTGCTGCGCAAGAAGTATAGGAACAGAATAGAACTCCACTGTCCTGTTTGAAAGAGAATTCCATATCAAATGAAAGGGATGCTTTTGTCTGCATCACTGATGTGGCCAATTTATACTCATTTCCTTCCCAGAACTTAATCCATCTGTTACTTTTACTAATTAAAAATTGCTGCTAGTACACAGTGTGCTTTCCTTAAATGTTACACTATGAAACTTAGTCACTTTCTGTGCTTGTATATGGGCTTGAGCTTTCTCTTTGGCCCAGTTAGTTGGACCAGGACTGTTCTGGCCTGGAAGCTTTTGTAACTTGTAATTTCTATGTGGTGTGTGCAGCTCAGCAGGACAGTCTGCTCCTGGCTTCCCATCTGATGGGAAGCATCCCATCATGCTGACAAATGAAACATTTGTCACTCAATGCACAGTCTGGCTGTGTATCCTGACTTGTGCACATGTAGCATGCTGGTCTTGCGGAGGCTGTATGAACAGGTACTGATTGTAGAAGCAAAGGTGCATCTCATGGTTTCATTCAGACATATAGCCTGGTCTGAAAAGGGTGCAGGTTACTTCTGGCCCCATAATTCTGTGATGGTGTATTAAATGACATAGATGTTACTGCATTCATTTGAAGATCTGCAGCTTGTGAAAAAGTGTACACACAATTATTTTCATTATTGGTGTGTATGACTTAGTTGGCATGATAATGTGTTTCAGTTAAATTTTACTAGCTCTTCACCAAACAGAATTTTTGTTGTATTAATAACTGTAATTCTTGTAATACTAATCAGGATTTTTAGTTTGGGATCGGGAACTATTTTATGGTTAAGCTCAGTTTTAGGTGTTGAGAGTGTTTGAAAGCTCTGTCTCGTGTTAAATTTAGAGTGGTGGTGACTTTGTCATGCTTCTGCATATCATTGTTTGAACATCATGGATCATAGGTGATATGCTTTACCTCTTAAGGAATGGCTCTGCCACCTTCACATATTCAAAGCTGGGCCATCTGAATTGTATTTGTAAAATATACAGGTAACTAAAATTGAAGAACTTGCTGGTTTAGTTACTTTTATTGTGCACTCAGTGGGTTTTGTATTTCAAACTAAATAAATTCCTAAAGGATTCTTTTTTTAAAATTAGACATTATCCCAGATTTGCATGTTTTGTAACTTTTGTTCTTTCTGAGGATTGCTTATTGTTGCACATTGCCCTCTGCTAGTCCCTAAATTCTGTGAGTGTGAGGCTCGGGAAGAGCAAAAATAGCTAGAAATATAGACAGGTGGTGTTGGAGAGAGAGAAAACAACATTGGTGTGTATATGAAAAATTGATTTAGAAGGAAGGAGATGGGAAATGTCTCAATACTTTGTGTCAGGCTTCATTTCTGCACCAATTATTAGGAGATATATAAGATCCCTTGCTAATTTTTAGTCTGCAATGAACAAAATATGAAAATATTTTTTCTCAAGTACTATGGATACAATATTCAAGATGAGAGTTTGGCCATGTTTTAAGTTTTCCATAAGAGTAGAAGTGAGCTAAGAGAGCCCTCATCTGCTTACTTCCAAATATAAATTGGACATGGTTTATAAGACTCAAGTTACACAAAATGTATGCTTTCCTTAGAAGAGTGATTATTCTTCCTTTTAACACTTAGGGACACAACACTTTACGGGCAAAAACTGAAAGTAGTGCAGGCCATATTTCTCAGAGCCAAGCTAGAAGATGCTATTAATAGTGTGATTTTGGACATAAGCACATTAACAGATATTCAGAAGGAGACAGGACAGAAGAGGCCAGCTTTCTAAAGAGATTCTGGAAGGCATTTCGTATTTGTTAATATTTGGCAGCCTGTTTAAATGAGCATTCAGAGCCAGTGCATTAGACATGCAAAGTGATAGAAGCCTTTACCTTCCTTTGCCTATGTATTCTGCAAAGCCTGTCTTGGAGTGGTGCTTTTGAACCTCACCATGCTGATCAAAACAAAATGGGACAAATGATGATGATGAGACTGATAACGATATTGCTGTTTATCTAATTTACATTAGTGCATTTGCTACAGTCATTAAAAACCTGATTTTTAATGGATGAAATAGAAATACCTGTTTTTCAAGGGTGTGTGTGTGACTAGGTAAATCCAGTAAGTCCATTGTCATTTAACTCATTGCTCATAAGCTGAAACAACTCATGCCATGAGGAATGCAAAAGAATCTGTCTAACTTCGATCAACTTGCTTGTTCTGACTTTTTGGGTTTTTTTTTTTTGGATGAGGACTCCTTCCTGATTTATGGAAAGGTGGTGACCAGTCAACTCGCTGCTCTGGCAAACACCCACGTGCAATGCATGGAATACCCACAGGTGTGGAAGGGACTGGGCTCTGGGCTGACCCTCTCTGACATCTTCTCTGGACTTTTTTTGCTCTTCTGCTCTGGCCAGAAGAAAACTGTACATTTTCTGAGTTAACTGTCTGCTAGGGCTTTTTGGACAAGTAATGGTATCTCAAAGGTTTCTTCTCCAGTGACAGCAGGCCTCCAGCTGGCCTGCCGTACCACCCTTTCCCTGGTATTAAACCACCATACTTACCCAAGGAGTGCAACAATTTACAATTGTATTTGTAACTGGCAATTTAGGTAGCTCCCAAATAATCTTTGCTTACAGTAAAGGTGCAATAACAAATTATTTTAGTCTGACAGCAAAATAAGTTTGAGCTTTCCATCTTGGCTGCCCACTGGTACTTTCTAATGTGACTCAGAAATGAACTAGGAAAAAAGTTTCAATAATCTGACTGTATACAAATAAATCTTCTTGGGTTTCATTCTGTCTTCTGTTTCTTTAAATGGACCTCTACACTTCGTGATCTTGTTTAGAACAAAGCTCCATAAATAGTTGTAGCAGTCTAGTCAGGAGTATTGGTTGGAGCATTGTGGTTTGAGGGCAGGAATTAGCAGCTCAGAGTGGTTTTGGGACTTGGAAAATGTTTGCACAAATTCATGTAAGTGTTCAGATTTAGCCTATCTTAAGACCATGCCACTGCTTGAAGAGGATTTAGGCTTTACCTGGACTGCACTTTTCCTGCCACCTTCTTACCATTTGCCTAGGGTCAGCTGCATCAGGAACTGACTTGCCTGAAATCTAATATTGCACCAATAACAAAGCTTTTATGATGAGCTTTTATTGGATCATGTCCTTGATCTGACTCAAAATCCATTTGCACAAAACTGCCAAAAGTAAGGGGCAGCTGGGTGCAAGGTTGCTTTTCTACTAACAGAGTTTTTCTTTCTCTCCTTTGTGGCATCTTCCTGCAATTTGTCTATCAGAGACACGAGTATAATCAAAACATATTTTTGTCATTAGTGTTCTGTTTTAAGGTCACACACATTCTCCAAATTCAGGATACGTACTTTGGTAGTTTAGGCTCAGTTAAATAATATATCACATTACAGCTTTATAAATATAGTAGTGATGTTAATTGATCTAAGCAAAAATTGGAATTATTCTCACTAATTTTTTATTTATGCTATAATACATGCTACTAATAAAAGTTACATTACTGATTTGTTTTTCATAGTAAGTTTCCCTAAACAAGACAGCTAGTACCTTAAGTTGTGCTTTCTAAAACAACTTACTAAATGTAATTCTAAAATTAATCCTGCCACCAAAAGGTAAAACATACTCCAGTGCAAGATCATTACAATAACATGTTCGTACAAATATTTATTTATTTGTGAGATAGATATTCTCAATTATAAACCCCATCACTCCTTGCTTTATGTAATTAGCACAGGATAGGGAAATCTTTGTGCTATACTGTTGCTTGGCAGAGATTCAGTCTTGGGGCTCTGTAGCTTACTAATGAATAAAAATGGATTTGTACTTAAACTCTTAACTGTGCATACCAAGGTTTTAGCATGCTATAAAATCTAAAATTATAGCAGAGTATGTGAGCAGCATTAAAAAATGGATGGAGCTGCTTTCACTGAAAAGTAGAGGGGTTGACTTTGATGATTAAGTAAGGCTTTAGTCATGTAAATATT
Organism: Daphoenositta chrysoptera; assembly: GCA_013397915.1. Taxonomy (NCBI): domain Eukaryota; kingdom Metazoa; phylum Chordata; class Aves; order Passeriformes; genus Daphoenositta; species Daphoenositta chrysoptera. Next base: position 374,176 of record VZRO01006722.1, read on the forward strand.
TGCTAGTTGCTGGTAAATCCTTTTTGTTTCCTCAGAAACACGTTCTCTTTTCATTTCTGTTCTTTCACATAGATGATAAAGTATTTTCTATTTGATTATATTTGCACAATAAGAAGGAAGGCAATGTAGACTAAATAGACTGGCAGAGTAGATGGTCCTTTTAGCAGATATTTCAGTGCTGGAACTCAAGCTTTGTACTCCCAAAAAGACATTTTATGACCCCTACCCTACCATGTGACAAGTAGGCATTTAGCAGCACAGCTGCTTGCTATGAATTCTGACATTGACAAATGTATTTTTTAGTGGTCCAGATCCTATCAGTGTAATAAGAGTGATAAGATCGGGCATTCCAGGTTGCACCTACCTCCCACACCTCTGGATCCTGGCTAGCCTCAATGGGATACAGCTGCTCATGCTGCTTTGCAGGAGGCATGGTAGCAAAACTTAAGGCATGTCAGGAATAGCTAGGTTAAATTGGAGTGAATTCAGGCTCTGGCTAGCATCAGAGCAGGAACTGCAGATTACAATACAGACTGAAATGCCTGGTTCTTCCTGGATCTCCACTTGGCTTGCTGAATGGTGTCTGGTGCTCAGAATGAAAGCGTGATGCTGTAATGTACTTAGGCTGTTTTCTCCTCCAGTGGTTTTCACTTTTCTTGCTTTCTATAGGCTCACTGAAAGCAGTAAATCAAAGAAAGATCTGTCAATATTTTTTATTGGCAGGTTTGTTCACAGTCATCAGTTAGATACACAGAAGATCAGAGGAGGCAAAAAGCGAAGATCTCATAATTGTTCATCACGTACATTCAGTTTCCTTTCATTTATTTGTTGTGGGAAAGATAGAGAATGTTGTAAAAATCAGTGTACTATAAAGAAGATAAAAATCAGTGTGATCTTTTATGAGAGATTCATATGTGAAGTGCGCTTAGTTTTACCTTATTTTAAAACCATGTAGTTCATTGGAATTTCTGTACAACTCATGGGGGCACAAGCGAAAAAAACCCAAAAAACCAAAACAGATAAGCACAAAATGCAGAAAGGGTGCCTACCATCTTTCTCTGCTTGCATTTAGGCTTTTCTATTTTCACTTTAAAGATTGTTGAGAAATAATTATTGAATGTTTTGATGGGACTTGCTTCTTAAAACCTTCATGAAACTGATCGCAATTTCTGGAGTAACCCGGGGGAATCAGCATCAGCTGCAGGACAGGTTAGCAAGGTTGTGTCTGTGCAGTGTTTATTGTCAGTTGTTCAGCTGTGGTCGTCTCCGTCCTATAGAAGATCAAAAGAATGCAGAAAGATTGACATTAGCCAAGTCCATTTAGCTGACCAGCACAGTGGAGATATTTTGCATCAGAGCAAAGGATGAGGACTAACGATTTTCTTGTTTGTTGGGGATTTTCTGAGTATCTGATACCTGTGGTGGTTGACAAAGTAAACATCAATGCCAGTTGAATGAACAGCCTAAATTCCAGTTGTTACTTTGATTTTTGGCTTTCCAGATGCAACCCAGTTTGAGAATGAAGAGTGGGGCTTTTTCTGTCATCAGTGCAATTGCTGTTCAGGGACCAGCTGTTAAGTCCTCAGGCAAACAGCTCCTGTTCTTGGAAGTCAAGGCTCTTGCTTTTAGGGCTTCAAGTGTATTTGCAGCTTTATTCCCATTTCCATGTGTTAAACCTGCCAGACTAGGGAGATGAGGGTTAATTGTGGGTGTTGAGGCAGCTAGATAGAATTTCAAAGTAATGTATTTATTACACTCTTCAGGTTTGGGGTCAGTATTATTGTCTGTGTCAGGAATGAAGCAACTTTTGATTTAAATTAATAAAAATGTAATTTATTATATAACAAAGCCAAAATCTCTAATTAAAATCAATTTGTCTGGGAACACAGCAATTAGAGACCTTTGAAGCCAATGCGGCTATGGACCCAGAGCAAAGATCTACAGTGCTGGGTTTTGCTTGGGCTAGTCCCAAGCAAAGTCTTTTAATAAGCACGCCTGATGTCCACAGTGCCAGGCTTTACCAGGGCTAGTCCAAGGCAAAAAGAGCCGCCTAGTTTGTGACAGGGGACTTTATACACCTTTGGCCCCTCCTGTCACCGCCCACTGTCCCGCCTCCAAGGTAGGAGGTGATTGGTTGAGCTTCTTCAGAGTCCAAGTTATTGGCTCTAAGTTAGAGCATGATGTAAAGTGTTTCCTCCAATGGCTCACTTGCTGCTAGGAGTGCTGTCTCTGAGTGGTGTCATTTCCATTTTTGGCGGGACAATTCCTAATTAAAATCATGGTTGCCATGGAGCTAGGTAACTGGCTCCCAGCTGGGTTTCTAAATATAGCTCTGGGGCAACCTATGAGGGTCTTTTCTTCTCTGCAACACAACTTAACTTGAACATTAATTAAAGAAAATAAATAAATAAATAAAATTAAATTAATAAAGTTTGAACCTTTAAACTTTAAATGGAACATTAAAGTAACACTTGGCTTTAAACATTTCTACTAATGAAGAATATAGGACTGTAAACTTTCTTAACTTTAGGGATTTACTTAATACGTCATCAGGTACTAATAACACTAATATCTTTAAACTAATCACTCATCATCTCATAGAGATGAAAGCCAACTCTTCACTTTATTAATAACAGTCTGCACTGTCTCAGGCATCTGTGCAGTAGAGATCACTGGTTTATTATATGCTATTTTCTTGCTAACCAGGGTTGTAAGTCAGAGTACTGACTCGAAGACATTTGATGATGTGTGGTTGTGGCAGCTCACATGCCAATCTGTCATACAGATACACCCACGTGACTTAAAGAACATCAACTACCAGTAATTTCACTGCCAATATTTCTACAGTCACATTTTGGTGACAGCATGCCATCAACTCAGGCTGCTTCTCTCCTTCTCTGTGACCATGGACCTGGAAGGTCTGGCAGAGCAGATACTTCCACAGTAGTTAACCATTTCGCCATTCAAACCTGGACATGTGTTATAGGGTTGAAGTGTACATCTGGGTGAGGTTAATTACCCCTAATTTTACAGATTCTTTGAGATCATCCCCTCTTTCCATATGCAAAGAGATTGTTTCTGCACTTCCAACACTGAGCACTGTGTCTGAACATCACACAGATGGATCAGGGTTTTTTACACATTTATCTAGATCCCCCTTTTTTCTCCTCCTGAGAGGATATCTGCAGTCTGACCACTTTATTGGTAGTGTCAACAGGACAGAAGAAACTTTCTTTTTCTCTGAAGGATTTGCAGTCTAGGCATTGTACAAGCTGACCAAAGGATGTAGGCTATAGGAAGCGTGGCTGATGGGAGAAGTCCAGCCAAGAGCTATCCATACCATGGCTCTTGCTGGCTTTAAAAGATGTTTCTTGGGGAAATACTTTGTCCTGAACTTATTCCCAAGTTTACACTCCTTAAAGACTTGGATGTTCAACTTACTGTATTGAAAACATATTTAGTGAAAGGAGAAAGGCCCTGGGGGCATAACCCTTCCTTTTCTTCCCCTTTCTTTTTCTCCCATATTTCAATCTTTAATTAGGCTTGTCATAGGTGTTACATATTTGGTACTCTCTTGCCTCCCACTTCTTCAAGGCCATAAATCCATTCAACTCTATCACCTTTGTGATATTGCCAATATCCAACACTCTTGATCAGTCCACTGTGAAAATTCCTGCTGCTGCCTTCATTTCCTCCTGTTTGGACTGCTGTAACTCACAGCTCTTGGGCAGTTAGCAGCTGCAATACTCTGTAGGATTGCTACTCACAGAATGCTATCACAACCCAGCATGTTTTGAACAGTGATTACTGTGTGCTTTAATTTCTAAAATCTTCAATAACTTGGTCTGTTAATTGTGTCAAAAAACTTGAATTTGTTAGCATGTTTTCACTGAGCTCCTCCTTCTAAATCAGCTTGCATTTAGTTGATAAGGGTCTTTTTTTTCAACCCAAATGATTCTAAGATCATAGTTAATAGCTTCCCTGACCTAAAGTGTAGTGCCATTCAATGTCAGATCTGTCTGCTACAGGAAATCTTTCATTCACTTTTAATTCCAAATCTTCCCTCTTCAGATCAAAGGTTCCATGGTGAGTGATTAAAAAAAGGACTATTAATTGGGTAGAAGTTGAATGGATGTGAGGTACTTGAACAGGGAGAAGGTTCATATTTTTCCACAAAAATGGATGCCACTTAGTTTTGCTGCCTAAGTAATGATTATAGTAATTGAAGTTGATCATAATTAGACCTTTGCATTTGCATTGCCTTGAACTGAAGCATTTTTATTTAAATTCATCACTCATTATGCCTTTGCATGTACTATTCAAAGTATGAGGACTGCATAATTTACAACAAAGAAAACAAGTCACCGAACATAATGAGCTAAACTTCTAACAATACCCTCAAATTTCTCCTGTAATTAATCACTTGTGCTCAACTGCAGACAAAAATGTTAGCATTTACACATGTAACTGCGTGTAGGCAGAGGCAGACAGAACCTTTCCGTACTGTCACCCCTGTTGGATTTCAGGCAAAAGAAACTGAAATACTTTTCTTATAAGGGCCAAGTGAATTATTGTTCCATAACATTAGGGTGGTAGATTACTGCAAGCACACTAGACATATGTTCTGTTCTTGCTTTTATGGCAGAAATAACAAAGTATGAGGATAGAGAAATATGCATGTTGTAGACTTGATTTACATACAGCTGTAAAGCATTTCTAGGACTGGATCTTTGTTTAGCTGTACTTGATTGGGAGTTTTGCCTTTAAATTGCCCTGAACAAGTCGTTGTACTGAGGTCAGGAGTTGCTCTGTGCTGCAGCTGTGGGATGTAAACTGCAAGGGCATGAAAAGGGCATGGAGGGCTCTGCGAGCATGGGGCTCCCCTAAAGGGGCTTTCTTTTTGTGGAAACTCTGGTAAAATGGCCTTTGGCATTGTGAAAAACCTTCTTGTGGGAGGAAAAATGCTTTGGAGTATGTGGTGCACTCACAGCGATACTGCTGAAATACAAAAAATCTTGAGCTTTCCATGCAGAAGTGGAAAAGTCTGAAAAACAAGCAAAAACCAAAACACAACAAGCAAAAAATTATAATTGAAATAACACATGTATCTTTTGGGCTGTCATTTTAAAATTCTGATTGATGTATCTTGTCTAGAGTAAGTTTTAGCTTTATAATTTGAATTGGCACTTTTAATGTGGTTTCCCTTCCCCCCTTCCATGCTTTTCAGCTTTCCCAAGACATGTTTTATTCATTTGGTTTTAATTCAGTCCCAGTTAAGTATCTTAGTGCCAAAACAATTCCTATTTGGGCAAAGAAGGGAGCTTGTGATGCCTGCACCGACTGGTCTTTATGGTCACGTTTGTTCTGGTAGGAGCAACAGGTAGAGGTTGTTCTGGGTCCCAAGGCCAAATGACCTGGCATAGCTTGTGTCCATGCAACTAAATCAATTTATATCACCCAAACAGGATGACCTAATCCAAACTTACTTCTAGGAATACTCCCTGGCCTGGACTGTTTCCTTTGAAACTCTACCTAAAACTGTGCCAGATGGTTTTCTGTACAGGCAGGCACATGCAGACCTCCACCTTTGACCTATCTGTGGCTGATGGCTGTAGGTCTCATCAACCTGTGTCAAGTGCAGGCAGTAGCTGGCACAGGTCTTCTCAGGGAGCTCCCACCAATTCTAACTCTTGGGCTTTGTTATACTAGAGTTTCCAAAGCTCTGTTAAGGTTTTTCGGCATTGTGCTTGTGCAGACAGGTTGATGGAAAACCCACAGAATTTATCATTTTCAAAGAAAAAATAGAAAAGGAAACCAGTTGCAAAGGAGAAATTCTTTATGTATCTCCAATAATGACAGCTTAGAGAGCTGAAAACACTGGCTTTCTTAATGCATACCTATTTTTAGAAATTATTTCCTACCAAAATGTTTCCACATTTAAATGAAAACTTCCACAATGGAACATGCCAGAGAAGAGCCAAACTCTGCACAAAACACTTGTTATGAAAGATCTTAGGGCAATAAAATTGAAGGTGCAATGTACAAAACTTTTGTCTTTATGAAATACATTTTTAAATCAACCCGTCTTGTGGGTCAAAAAGCATGAGTGCCACCAAGCCTTCTTTCAAATGAAAACTAAATTAAGATCTGGGGAGTCTTTTATAAGATAAGTTAGGTAAGGATGTCCTGCAGCACTTTTCCTATCCACATGTGACATGGTTTTCATAAGAGCTACCTCCACTGGTAAAAACAACATGAAGGGAAAGTAGCTTAAGGTATGGCCTGCTGACATGGCTTAATGAGCATGGCTATTCCAGTCATGGGAAAGGGAGAAGATTGAGAAGATTACTGACAGATTCACAAATAATGTTGCAGACAGGTCTAATAGAACTTTCATGAACTAATTATTCTCTCAGTAGATATTTTACAAACTGAAGGCAGCCAGCTTAGGTACAGAACATGTTTGTATTTATTGTGTGTATACACATTTGCTTTTACAACACAGGTTCAAAAAGCACAGACACTTTGTTCTAATGAGTAATAATTTCACTGGCTTCATTTTTATCTCTGTTGTCTCCTGCAGGTCAAAGCAACAGATGCAGATGCTGACCAGTTTGGTGAAATTGAGTATTCTCTTTATGATGGATTTAATTTTTATGAAAAATCCAAAGCTTTCCAGATTGACCCACACACTGGTCAGATCTTTGTGTCTCAAGACATTGACAGAGAAGGAGATCCAACCACTTACGATCTCTTAGTAAAAGCTACAGATGGGGTAAGTTTTGCCTTTCTACACTGTCAGATTTGTGAACGCATTTGCAAATTTGGATGTCTGGTATACTTTTAAATGAGAAAGTAGTGACTGTGTAAAAATTGCATGAATTTGAATAAAGTGTCTTATCCTTAAAGAAAGCAGAAAATTATATTAATGAACTGTAATTTTTTACCAAAATTAATAAAATTGTCTGTGAAATATCCAACGACTCCTAAACAATGTTTGGAAAAATGTTTCTAGGGTGTGTTAGTCCTTGCTGATTTTCCTCCTCCTATTGGAACCAATGGACTCCAAGTTACCTCTGCTCCCTGCTTTCAAGGTTACTGCAGCAATAATAAGACAGTACCATGGGCTAGAACTGCGTGGCTACTGTGGGTGACAATGACTTTCCTGTATAAACTCCTTGTCCTTTCTAGCTGGCTGGTGCCACTGCTGCTGCTGTGGCTGGGTGCAGCCTCCCTGCAGCTGCATGTCTGAAAGTTTTCCCCCTTGACAAGCTCTGGTGTTTGGAAGTGGGTATTCATGGAACAGCAAGGGCAGGGTAGTTATATGTGCCTGAAGTAGTCCATTGCAGATGTCTGGCAAGGAGGGTGAGGAGACGTTTGCTGTGGTGGGAACATATCAGGATGTCTGGGAATGGACACCTTGCCTACCTGATGCCATGTAACAAAACATTTTGGTAGTAAGCTCCAGAAAAATAATGGAAGAAAATTATTAATTTCATTATTTTCATTACAAAATACCCATTTTGTGATTTGCATGGCGATTTGCAATCTGAGGTCATTTGCAATGTGAGGCCCAGTCTGTGCTAGTCTTTACCTTCTTCAGCTTAATAATGAATTGTGAAGAAGCTGAAGAAAAGGTTATCAGTTGCCTTCAAATATTAAAATTAACATAAGGACACTTTTCAAAATGTTATCCAGATCACATTTTGCAGTACAATTTGTCCTGAAAAACATTGAAATTCAATTATTTCAGGCTATGCAGTCTTTATTTCTTACTTTGAATATTAAACTTGCATTTAAGATAATGTCCTAAGTGTATCTAATATAACTTTTTAAAAATGCAGTTGTGCTAGAAAAACTGTATTTTTCATTTAAATGCCTGTAATTTTTGTTATAGTACACTGAAGAAGCTTAGTGACCTATGATTTCCATATTCATGAATAGATAAACTTAAATAGCTGCAGTTGGTGGTTGGTATTAATTATTTCATTTTGAGAATGTAGCAGTTGAGGGTATCTCTCTGTTCTGTTGAATTCAGATATATGTGTAATAGTTAAGCAATTCATCTGTTGTTTTTCTTCAGCTGTCGCAATTCAGTGTTTATTTCAGAGCCTACAGAAATATTCTCTTTTATTAACATTGCCTTCAGCAGTGTGCCTTTTCTTCCTCATAAATTTCTTTAGAGGAGAAAAAATTACATAAATATATTTGTATGTTTGCTTCCATGCTCATCTTACTTGAATGTCTGATAACTTGACCCTGCTTATTGCAGGGGGCTTGGACCTGGACAACCTTTGAAAGGTCCCTTCCCACTCAAACCATTCTACAATTTTAATATAAGAATATAAGGGTGGGTTTTTCCAGGACAGCGCCTGTAATTTTTATAGCAGAGGTAGGACAATGTGACCATTTTGGACATTTGCTGATGTGTGATTTCTGCCCTAAAAATTTATACTTGAGTACAGATATCCAAACCTTGAAGAGTAAAGCAGTCTGAATTGCATAACAGCAGAAAATTATATAATCTGCTATACTTCATAATTTCATTTTTCCTCTCATTCACATGTTTTGAAGCTGTATAAATGTAAAGAGCACATACACACAGCTGTAATATCAATCCTTAGTAAGATTAATCCTTAATAAAGGTTATATGAGAGCTGGACAATAGCAGTGAAATTCTGAAAAGTTTCTAAGATATTCAGTCTGGTACAGAAGATTATTTTGAAAAATGGAAAGAAAATATGTTTGCATGAAAAACGATTGATGCCCTAATTTTTTACCTCAAGTTAAAGGAAAATAGCCAGAGCATTGAAACTACAGGTATTCAATTTTTAAATTGCTCTGTCATTTAGGGACCTTGTGATTTCAGAAGTTCAGTAATGGGGTGAAAGGTTCAGTTTTTGATTGCCTTGTTTGTGACAGGCAAGGCTTGATCTTTTTACTGGAAGTCAGCACTTTGTAGATCCCATTTATTTATCTTCTAGAAGTTTGCCCATCTGACACCTAAATACTAAAGCACCTAAATTCAATATCAACTTTTCAAAACTTTCAGTGCACCTGAACTTGTGTTGACTAACTCTCCACCTTTAAAGCAGAATTGTTGTAGGATATTTATTTCCTGACATTCTGCTGCTGATTTTGATGCATTAAAGAGTTTAGGTATGGGGTTCAAAGTAGAGGCTGTGATCAGGGGAGAAATGTGTACAGACAAGAGAGAGGAAGAATGAAGGGTCACTTGTGACAAAGGAGGGTAGAGAGATGAAAAGGAAAGAAAATAACACAGCTAATTAGAAATGAGGAGGAAAATAAAGTATTTTCCAGGTGGTGTGCAGTTTATCTTACAGCAAAACTATCCGTTTCCTCCACCTGTTCCGGCTACTCGATTACATGGCTTTAGAGCTTGTCAGTCGTGTCTTTTATGCATTGTGTAGAAAATGTAAGGATTGAAGTTAAATTGCACACAAAAGCCTGTGGAGAGGCAGGTGGAAAACAGCTTCTGTTAAACTGGTGTTAAATAAACGTGAGAGCTTGTGGAGAACACTCTCACTGATTAAGCGAAGATGAAAAGAAGTATCCTTGTATCTTCTATATGAAATGGTAGGTCTGGAGTTTTTCAGCTGCTACATCATCACTGCAAAAGGTTCAGTACACCATCAGCAGGTGTGTTAGTGACTCTCTTACTGCCTTTCTGCATAGAGAGATACTTTGTCTCTTGCTTTTTGCTAATCCACCCTGCCTATCCAATTTTCTTTGTCTTTTACACTAGAGCAATTGAAACCTTGATATAAACACTTGGCACTCACAGGCAAAGCTTCTGAAGAACTTAAGGCTTTGGAGATATCTCTGCACTTTGACAGCATTACAGCTTCAAGATGACATATCCTTTAGGTTTATTAAAAAAAAGCCTTTATGTCAGAGATTCTGTATCTAACAGTTCAGTTTGGAACAAATATTTGACAGCATGGTTCACTGGCTAAAACTTTGGAGGCTGTGATGAAAATATTGAGGGAGTTTAAAGCATTTTACAAACCAGAAATGAAGAAATACAGCTGCTCAAAATAGCATCATTTCTACTTATTAAGACGAAGAGTTTCCCCTGCCAAAGGCACGGTAATTTTTTCTTTTTTTAGACTTGATAAAGAGGTGTACTAATAGCTTTAGATATTCACACAAATTTGATCCTCCTGAAGTAAAGAAAACATTAATTATTGTTATTTTGACTTGATGGTAGTTTATGTCCCCCTTATCTTCCACAAGGGACACAACTCTCAGGACTCTGACAGAGAAGTCATTGTAATTGTGACTTTTCTTTGTATCAGAGAGTACAACAGTAGTTAAAAATACTTGAACATTTGAGATAAGGGATTTTAAAATGAACAGCTGTGGCTTTCTGTTGCTTGTTAACATGGTTTGACAAATGTAATTTTCTGTCAGCAGAAGACTTCATATAAGTCAGCACTCATATTTTGGAAGATTTATGTTTTGCTTCCTTCTTAGTAGACGAAGTATATCCACATCATTAGAAATAGAAGGACTTTTTGATCCTTCTCAATTGGGATGATACTTATTTTCGGTTGTTAGAGCAAGAATTGTGCCATAACCAGTTAATATCATAAGTTATTACATAAATATCATACTTGACATGTGAAGGTATACACTGCTCCTTCAGGAAAAGAAAGTTCTGTCTCCATCATAAAATCTGGTCTATCCTCTGAGAGATTAGATTTCCCTATATACTTAGAGTTGATCAATTTCAAAAGACTTTGCAGTCTTTACAAAATTCTGTAGCATAAATACAAATCGACTGAAGATTTGGGTTTTGGGTTTTTTCATGATGTTTATCAATAATGAAGCTTGAAAGAAACAGTTTAACACAAGCTCTTGTGAGTTTGGTTTCATGCTGTTCCAACCATCTTTTTTTAGATGCTTTTTATTCTTGACTTCACTTCTTCCCTGGCCCTCTTCCCTTAAAAATACTTCCGATTTCTGTTCTAAAGTACCCGAAAGCTGTGGAGACACAGAGCATCTTCTGACAGTGAGCAGAGCACGTTCCCTCCCCTTCCCCTGCCCTCCCTTTTAGCTCCTGTGCAGACTTCCTTACCATGGAAATCAAGGTACTGGGGAGGGGGCTTGCCCTGAAGTGGGGATGTTGGCAGTGGGCTTACTGCCATCCCCATTTCTCCACATTGGCACGGAGTTTTGTGGCAGTCCCAGTAACTTGTAGGCTCATGCCAGTCCTTTAGAGTCCCGGTCCCCAGGCAAGTGTCCTGGCTGCTGGCTGCCTGTGCAGCAGCGTGAGCCCTGAAAGCATGCCATGCCTTATTTTCTTCAGAAGCACACCAGGAGGATGTGGAATGGATCTCCTCGTTTGTGGGTGAAACACAGACACATGATGCACAAGATCATCTTAATTTTCCACATACTCGAGTCTTTACGGGAATGTCACTGCCACCCCACAGAGGTAACATTACAACACAGAAGAAAAAAAAAAAAAAAACAGGTCAAAGCAAAAATCACTATGGAAATGTGCAAGCAAATGCTGACAAGTATTTTTTTTTCCCAAAAGTAAGTCTGAACCTGTGGACATACTAAGTCCTGTGGGAGATGGTTATGCAGCAGGGCAAGTCTAAAGGAGTCATATCCAGTCTGAATCACTGGATAGTTTCATGAAGGTCAGGTTTAAAAGTAATTGATATGAAGAATTAGATTGCAGAAATATGCAATATAGTTGGTTTTGGGTTGGCTTGGTTTTCTTTGTATCATAGCCACTGTGACTGCAAAATTAAGTTCGCACTAGCTCAGCATAGTTTGTCATGTGTATGCATGAACATCTGATCTGTGTCAGCAGTTTCTGTAAGTGACTGCTACAAGCACAGCACACTCAGTGTGACTTTGAAGAGCTCAGGATTCTTCCTCCATCTGTGTCTTAATGTGCTGCATAAAGCATGTGCAGACTATCCATGCCTGTGCTGCCTTGTGCCTCTGAAAATGCCAGCGCCCCAGCATTCACTGTTATCTCTTCCACAGCGGGCCTGCTTTCTTTTAAAAATGCTGGTACTTCTATGGCTGTAAGATAATCTTGGAAGTATGAACCCCTCCAAACGTGTGGAGGGAATCCCCAGGGGGTACAAGGTAGTGCCTCTGAGAAGTAAATTGCCATTCGTTTCACTCAGGTGCCTGAGTGAACCCACAGAACTGTCTTTTTTTGCAGATTGTCACAAAATTCCATGCTTTGTCATAGCAAATCAGTATTGTTCTGTAGCATAGTCTGATAAGCCAGCTTGCAGTTGCTCCTTTCTTCTCCACTTTCACTTCAGAGCAAGGCTAAATGTAGTCCCATGGCTGCCCATGTGGTACTTTAGTGGGCTTTTTTTGGGCATCTGTTGGTAAATTGAGGATAGGTCTTGCAGGCAGCAGCCTGACAGGTCAGCTTTTGGCTGTCCTGCACTGCTTTTAGTCTGTGTCCCTGGTTGAAAAAGCCTTATAGTCACTGTTATGATGGTCATGCTTTTACATCTGAAAGACTCATAGACAGAAGTTATTCCTGCTTTACTGGAGCTTTACTGAGGGGCTTATGTCTTTCTGGGGCATAAAGCCCTGACTTTAATCTGTGAAGCAATATTCAAAGATAATATCTGTGAAGGAATCTGTGATGTCAGCAGAAGCATGTTGAGTTCAGACTAGCAATGTTTTTGACATGTAGTGCTCATTAGCATTAACAAAACTGGCTTTGTGTTCAGGCCTCACCATTGTAGAGAAGCTGAATTTCTTTACATATTCGATCAGCCCATTGGTGGTGTGCTGAGCACATAGCTTGCTTGTGTGCAATGTTTTTGGCTATTGCAGATACTGTAAGTTGCTTTTACTGGACGTTTTCATTGATCAATATTGTTGCAGCATGTTTCATTTCCTAATGATGGACTGAAGCCAGTTGTGCACCATCCTATTTTTTAAATTGATCTTGTTTTTTGGTTTTTTTCTTATTTATCCAACAGGGTGGTCTGAGTGCCCAAGCTTTTGTTCGCATCGAGATAGAAGATATCAATGACAATCAACCTGTTTTTGAACTAGACATCTATGTGACAAGTATCAGCAGTCACACACAGCCGGGAACAGAAGTCATCAATGTTGTTGCCACAGACAGAGATTCAGGAATATTTGGCATTGTCATATACGAACTGGTCCCCGGAGAATTTTCCTCTTTTTTCACAGTGGATACATCCACAGGTACCGTATGAGTCTATGACTCAGAAAGGTGATAATTACACAAGATGTATATTTTCCTATATTTTCCTGATGATGCTTTTTATATTTGGAGTCATGTCATACAGGTGAAATTTAGATTCTGATGGGAAGTAATCTAGAGGAAGATGGAGGATTTAGGTTTAACATGAAACCTTTGCTTTCACTGAAATAAGCAGAAGAATGGAAAACATAGTACATGCTAGTACAATGAAGGACAAGCAGCATGCCACTTCTCTACTATTTTAAGCCCTAAATCAATTCATCACTATAAGAAATAATAAAAATGTTACTTTTTTACAAAAATATCTGAATTTCTAAAATGCTATGGGCTTATCCTTGAAGAGCAATAAAAGACCCTTCAAGATGCTCATCCTTTCATTTCTTCTCTCTTTCTGTTCTATTTTTCCTCTGTACTGTGCTAGGATAAGTCCCCATTCTGCTCAGTCTTAAAAGGCACATTTGCCTCCCTGTTTGACTCAGTGTTTAGCTTTGTGTCTTCTTCTGCCTTCTACTTTCTGAGGTGACACGTCATTCTTCTGGCTTCTGGAGAGAGGTTCAATGAAGGAATGATGATGAGAGCAGAAAAACAATTATTGCAAAAGCAAATCTGTGTGAGTTTTTTCAAAAACAAGATGAATCTCACAGATTGGATTACTCTTCGCATTGCTACAAAGCAGCCTCTGTAGTTAGCTTTCTAACCGTAAAATAGTTGCCAACATCCGCTGAAGAGAATATGAGCATTGCATCTACAAAAGTCCATGGTACCTTTCAGTGAGTGGTTGAATAAACTGATACTGCCATTTTTCTTGAGGACCAGCCCTTGCATGTGAATGTATCCTGATCGACAGATGGTCATGGCACAGATTATTTTATATGTTTTAAGATCTTTTCAGACTGTGGTACATCTGTGTATATATTAGCTCTTTGGCATACAAAATCTTGCAACGATCTATTCTTTCAAAATGGTGTCTGTTTTTACACAGTTCCCAACATATTCAGATGAACAGAAGAGACTAATCTTCTTAGGAAGTCAGTGTGCTTGTCTTGGCTATTTCAGAATTTATTTAACAGTGGGCTTTTAACTACCTGTCAAAATCAGGTTCTCAGGGGCATAACTGATATCAAAAATACATAGGTCAATCAATAATTAGGGAGCTGGATCTTCACAGGCATTTAATTGGTCATTTTAAAACTGTTCCATCAGGCCTGCTGAAGAGACCCCCTGTGGATCACGCTAGCAGCCTCAGCTTTGCAGCAGCCCTCTGCTGAAAGAAAGCCTTTTGAAAGGCTTCTTCCTTGGATTGTGACCTTTTGGCCTCTCTTTCCAGTTTGCACTTTGTATAGGAAAAATGTCATGCTTAATGATGAAGACTCTACAAGCTTGTAAGTTACTATTAACTTGTGGATCTATCGTGGTATTTTATCAAAGGCAAACCAAATTCAGGGTGAAGTTGCTTGAGGTCATTATTGCTGACATTTCATTATGAGAAAAGCTCTTCGGTCAGACACTATTCCCAGCATTATAGTGCTTGGAATCTGACTGCACTTAATCAGATCTCCTGGGTAATTCACAAGGTCAGACTGTGTCTAATTTTAACTTATTAATATTAATGCTGTGGGGTTTTTTTCCTGAATATACTTTTTCCTTTTATATTCTTCCACATCTACTGACAATACTGCTTATGCTCAGTCACTGGTGAGGAGAATGATTTTTAAACTTTTTTAAAAAATAAACATTTTAAACAAAAAAACCCCATTAAAATAGCCAATTTATCACACAGAACTTTTGCAATCTTTGAGCTCCAAAACCAGTTCAGTATTCAAAGAGAGATTAAACAAGTGGCTCACTGTTAGGGCACAGAGATTTTGAGCTCTTCCTCCTTACCTCTCATTATAACAGAGACATTTTCCAGTGCTCATTGTGCTAAAGCTGTCTTCATATGCCCTGATATGTGGTCTGATTTAGCTATGCCTCTCTGAAGGTGATGTCAGGGACTTCATCTAGTTATCTGGGCTACATTTTGTGAACAGAAGGCAATGGACAAGTATGTGAAGGAATAGGCATTCTGCAGGAGATGGATGCTCAAACCAGAGAGCCAAATGAGATAATATTACAGTTTGGTCTCTGTTTTTCTGATCTTGTGGATGTGCAGGCTGTTACTGATGTGTTCTGCAGGTTTTCCAATTTACAGTATGGCATATTCTGTTTTATCCACTCTTCTTATTTTTAGAGGACCTGAATGGAGGGACAATGATGGTGTTGGAGTATTCTGTGGATTTGCCTTCCTGTTAAGTTTTATTTTTTAAAATTTTTTTTTTCACTGATAGAGGATTTAGAAAGGAGAAATGAAAATCAGTGCATTATTAATTTTGACTTACTATGTTAATTATAGCCCTTATTAATATATGTGAACAGAGATATTTTCAGTATTATGTGATTTAAAATAATTAGTAGCTAACAGTTTGTCACATTACACTTTGATACATTAAAATCATATGCAAGATGATGCTGTTCTCCATGGCATATATAATTTCTGTTTTATGGAATCTGGATTTGAAAATTTATCTTACTGTAATTTTCTTCAGGGGTATTTCTTGAGTGCTGCACTTAGAATACTCCCTGAAAATTCACTTTTGAATTTTTGGAAGAGAAATTGATAAAACAGTAGAATAACAATTGAAATCCAAATTCTTCACAGGCTTGCTTCTGGCTCGTGCTTTGTTAAAGCTCTTAGTTTTTCAAAGAGCTGTGTTCACAATATCCTACCAGCTGGTCAATTCCTGACTATATAGAATGTAACAATACTGCTTTTGACACATAGATATTATGAGGTCAAGGCACATCCAGGCTCCTTGAAGGGGCTCCATCTTTTGTTTCAAGCACTGGGACATGTGGATGTTGTAAATAGATGAATTCAGTGGGACTGGGAAGGAACATCCTTTCATTGACTAGATAGACATTCCAGTGAATTTTTTTTTTTTTTTTAATTCTAAACAAGATTTTATTAGTTATATTTGTTTGCTATTTTAGCTCTTAGACACTGCATTTATTGTTTGTGATATGCTCTCATACTCATAAATAACATTTATTGTGTTTCCATTTGTGAAAATGTTGAAGTGTTTTTCATTTGATTGATTATAGACTTTACACAAGAAAAACCACTTTAAGAACTGTGTAACTAGAAAAAAGTATGGATAGGAAACTATAAACCAGCTCCTCCGCTGGTTCGTGAGTCTTTGAGTCTTTTGAATAATTTGTTTCTGGTGTTGGTGTAAACAACATCTTGGCTTCATTATGTTGCCTTTTGTAGATATCTGATCCATGCATGATCTATGAACAGTACTCATGAATTGATTAGAACAGGGCAAGTTGAAGAGCTCTTCTGGCTAAGGAACTGTTTGAGCTACTTTTGTTTATTTTCCCATTGTTACCTAACAAGCTCTCTGAAAGACAGTGTATTTATAGTTACGGTTGAGCTGGTAATTAAACATGTAAGTCACAGGATGCAATCATAAGTGTGGCAGAAAATCTATGCAGTGCTTAGCTTTAAGACTTTAGGATTAACAACTGAATTTGTAAACTTTCATTAAATTACCAGCATTAATACTTTCCTTCACCCAAAGGCATGTAATTAATTTTCCATTGATCTTAGTGATGCCCTTTTTGAGAGATGGATAAAAAGATGGTTATCATCGTACGATAGATCTGGTCCAGGGAAGTTGTTTTAAACCAACAAAATTAATAATAGTCCTTGAAAATTATTCTGGACCAGTGTGATTTCATGCATTAGTCTTCAGGTAAATGGTCTGTTCATAGTCTTAGAACAAATCCCCTAGCTAGTCACTGTGTCCAGAGAAAACTTCCATGAAGACTAAGCAAAAGGCAGCAGCCAGTGGTTTATCTTCATGTGAAGGTATTTGTTATTTAAACCTAGTATGCAAATGATGTAGAGAAAGTATCATTCACTCAGCATATGTTACAGCAGTATAAGCATTTAATTTAGTTCTCTTTCTTTCAACTCTTAAGGATATTTAAGCTTGTGTTTCTGTGATTCTTACCTAAACCAGAAGCCTAAAACAAAGGCTATGACCTTCCTTTTGTGTATTTTATTGAGAATGTTTCTGTGAACATGGTGGATAGACCTTGGCTGGATGCGAGGTGCCCACAAAAGTCACTCTATTGCTCCCCTCCTCAGCTGGGCGGGGGAAGAAAATTATGACAAAAGGCTTGTGGGTCAAGAAAAGGGCAGGGAGAAATCTCTCAGCAATTACTGTCATGGGCAAAAGAGACTCAATTTGAAGAAATGACTTCACTTTATTGCCAATCAAATCAGAGGAGGG
Organism: Daphoenositta chrysoptera; assembly: GCA_013397915.1. Lineage (NCBI taxonomy): Eukaryota > Metazoa > Chordata > Aves > Passeriformes > Daphoenositta > Daphoenositta chrysoptera. The sequence goes on from VZRO01006722.1 coordinate 391,762, forward strand.
TAATGAGAAATGAAAACTACATCATAAAAGATGTTCCCCCCCACCTTTCCCTTTTCCTGCGCTTAACTTCACTTCCAATTTTCTCTATCTCCTCTAGCCCCAGCAGCACAGGAAGATGGGGAATGAGAATTGTGCAGTCCATCACAGGTTGTCTCTGCTGCTCCTTCCTCCTCACACTCTTCCTCTGCTCCAGCATAGGTCGTTTCAATGGGGTCCAGTCCTTCAGGAACAGAATGATCCAGTGTGGGTTTCCTGTGGGGTCACAAGTCCTGCCAGCAAACCCACACCGGTACAGGATTCGCATGGGGTCACGGGCTTTGCATGGGGTCACAGCCTTCTTTCAGCATTGTCTTGGTTTGAAAGACAGGTGTCTGCTAAGAAAGGCAAGAGCCTCCCGTGGAATGGAAAATGCAACAACCTTCCATCTGAATTATTATAATTTCGAAATAAAGGGCTTTCAGGCAAAGATATGAGGAATAGGAATAACAGTTCTTTACTAATATATACATATATATATAAAACAAGGCAAACAACCAACAATAACTATGGCAAAAACAACAAACAGAACCAGAACCCAGTGCCGGCCTCTCTCGCCTGTCAGGCACTTTCCCTTGGGTGCAGTTCCGCTCACGGC
>VZRO01006722.1:392731-463306 GCA_013397915.1 Daphoenositta chrysoptera
TTTCCTAACAACACGTATGGGGAAAAATTCTTTAAGAGAAAAAGGAAAAAAACCCCAAAAAACAAGCGGTTTATTGTTGTATAGTTATTGTTGGTTGTTTGCCTTGTTATATATATATATATGTATATATATATATAGTTAGTAAAGAACTGTTATTCCTATTCCTCATATCTTTGCATGAAAGCACCTAATTTCGAAATTATAATAATTCGAAGGGAAGGGCGTTGCATCTTCCATTCCAAGGGAGACTCTTGCCTTTCTTAGCAGACACCGGTCTTTCAAACCAAGACAAGGTTGAAAAGTAATTTTGAAACACCAGCATTTCTTTTTATGGGGGGAAAAAAATTGAAACTTTGCTTAACTCCATGTATTATATAGTGTTTAATATGTAGCAGATTGTAATAAGCATCAAAGTAAAATGAGGATGCACCCTTTCTAAAGAAAACAAGGCCATATTTATGATGATTGATGATGTTTTCATATAGTATTGGAGGGAAAAATGGTTTATTTTGTAATTGGCCTTTTCCTACAGCATGTAGTACATTTGCTAAACATATGAAGAGCTTGACATAAATAACATTTAAATTAGGAATGTTTTATTTTGGAACATTTTGAGGCCACTTCTGTTTTTAAACTGCAGTTTGTTCAATTACTGTCTTTCTGATCTGTCATATGATATTGATAGCATATTCAGAATGCTGCACATCAGAGGAATAGATCTGAGACATTGGTTTAGCACAGTAAGTTTTCACCTTTGAAGAATTTTCTTTGAGTTAAATCAAAAAGGAAAAATTAGTGGTCTCAGCTGAGTCATTTGTGGACATTTACCTTCACTGAGATCTCATCTAATGAGAAATTTACCATAAAGAGTACAGAAAATAGTATATAATCCTAGAAGCACACAAATTTGCTGTAGTAATTGTAAGGGTGCAGATTTTGGCCCTGAAAGAAAATTGTGTAGCAAAACAGCATGAAAAAATATCCATACTGCTAGCTCTTAATGTATGTATCTCTTTTATGTGTAAAATCCAATAGAATCGACCATCTACAAAGAGAAATAAATATTCCTACAACTATGTGCCAAAAACTCAACCATGCAGTAGCTGGGTGACATGTGTACATGAGATTATTGTGAATGAAAAAATGTAAAGTATTAACAAAAATACTCTAGCCCACCCTCCTTTCTCCTAGTTAAGTCAATGTCAGATCTCAGAAACAGAAGAACCCACCAGAAGAGACAAAGAGTGAACTTCCTTGGCATTGCACAGATGATATGGGCTGATTTAAAAAAATGGTGAAAAAGAAAAAGCTATGCCCGAACCTCCCATTTTAGAGGAGAGGAATAGTGTGATATTTATACAGTAAAATTCAGACAAGCAACCCTTTTCTTTGCTAGACACTGTATGGGTCTCAGAGTACAGGATGCATTTACTGTACTTTGTGTTCTTAGTTAACCTAAAGAAAAGAATAAAGTGACAGGTCACAGCAAGGAAGCAGACAGCCGTTGTACCATGTTTCAGTGTAGCAGAAAATCAGTTCATGTTAATGAAGGGGAGCATCTGGAATGTTTTGGAATGCTCTTAATGTAAGAACAACAAATACATCTTCTTTGCCTTATAGCAGGCTTCATTCTGTATCTGTACTGATACATCTTTTTGTTCAGTGCTTTCAAAGAAATATCATCCCTGGTTACCATGGCAGTTGAGTTTTGTTACCAGGTTGTGCACTGAGATATTTTTGGATCTAGAGGCTGGCAGCTTGATTAAAAAGTCCTTGATTAAAAAGATGTTTTTGGAAAACATCGATAAGCTAAGCAAGCAAAGGTGATCTGTTGAGAAGGCGTGGCAGGGCTGAGCTGTACAGATTGTGTGGAGAAGTCTCTGCCGTTGTCTTTGAAAATACAGCAATTCAGCAGGCCAGAGTCCTGCCTGCTTACTGGTGTATGCTTTGGTTTCTGGGTGGACTCATGTTTGTATAGGATTGTTCACTTTGTATGCAATCAGACAGCAAACACACACTGAATTATTATTCAGTCAGATGAAAAGAAATAAACCAAGGCAGAAACAAAAGAAATCTCCTTGTAACAGCAAATTATATCTCTTCAGTTACCTGTTTTACTGAAAAAGTAGCATTTTGTTGGGGCTTTGGTGGTTTGTTTGCTTGTTTGTGATTTTTTTAGGGAATAATTATTTAAAGACATGAGAGTACAATATAGGGAAAGCTACATCAAAGTAATACTTTTCTTCCTGTATTAAGTTTTGGTTTTATGTCCTATGGTGAGTCATTATACCTTTGTTGTATTAACATTAGAATTCTACTAAGCAAAACCTCCCCAAATCCTGGTCCTGTCCTCCAAGACCTTTCTTTAATGGACTCTTACTGTTGCATAGTTCTTCCTTAGGTATTCATCATCCTTCATGATGGCAATCAAACTTCTTAATAAAATAGTACTTATAAGTAGAAGCATTGCTCCAAAACAAATGCCTTCTTTAAACTCGCAGCTTCTCAAAAATCATTGGAAAAATGCATTGTGAATTTCGTTTGTCTGCAACTTTTCATGGATTTTGTGAGCATTTTTTAGGATTGTTCAGCACCTGAGGACTTTTTACAGATTTTTCTGTGCTAAGCAAATTCTTGTGATTAAACACAGTGTGTTTATATAGTATTGGTTGTAGACGCTGTCTTTTTATATCTATTTCTCTTTCTAAGAGGAAAACTATGAATTTAGCACAAGAATTTGCTACAGAAGGGCCAGTGTTGAAAGCATCTCCAGTGCAGGGGTATGAGACTTCTGTAAAGTACAAACATAGCTAGAAGATTGATACGGGTTCCATCAATTATTTACTACAAAAATATTCAAACACAGAATATTTTCAAACTTGAAGAAGTTCTCTTCTTTGCTGAAATGCAAACCAGTGTTTGTGCCATCAAAACTAAGCTTTTTAAAGACTTCTTATATGAGCTGAATCTCTGTGTATTACAGCAGGTAGGCTGTAAATAACAGTGTAATTCCTTGTTAATTCCTTCCTTCCCCTGGCAGTTATTAAACCAGCTATGAAAAGAGTGTATTTGGCAGAGTGTTGCTATGGTTACCATCAAGAATGCAGCTTCACTAAAAAAGGTGCATTTTAAGTACAGGTAAAATGCTAAAGCTGGAACCTGTATGTGGTGCTAAGATTAGAGCATAGGCAATGAGTTGGAAAAACTTAAATAAAGACGTCAAGTAGAAACACTATCATTCTTCCTTAAAACAATGCTAATTTTAATGTTAATGTGAAATGCATGCCTCCTAAGTGCATCCAGCTGCTGGAGGATCACCCTGTCTATGCTCATCTTGAAGTTTTTTCTGACACATATAAAGCAAAGCTGTACATGCGTCCCTGGGAAGCTGCTGTGCTAGTGTGGGTGCTCTGGGCAGATCAGTGGGTCAGCTCTGACCTGCACAGTAGCCAACAGCCTGTCCAGTGGCCAGATTTGGTGGCAAACTGGGATGATGAACCATATGGACCTTTTGGCCATCTGCTTGTTGTCTGAGCTGTGTCAGGTCATGCCAGCTGGCCCAGCCTAAGGTATTTGCTGAAGAAATACTGCTGTCATTTAATGTTTCTTAGGGTGTTTGGTTTCAAGGGCTGAGGTAACACAATTAGTAACTGTTGATTTTTTTCCTCTTGCCGTGTTTTAAAGTTGCTTTTTTATTTCATGAGCAATGATATAATATTAGAAGCCATTTAAGTATGCATACCTATGCAATCCAGACTGTTACTGAAGTTAGTGCATCCTGATTTGTATCTTTGCAGGGCTTGACTAGTGGAAAACATTTGATTTACCTACAAATGGCTATAAATATAGGGCTGATTTTAGTTTTGCTTATGGGAGAACCCTGTGCAAAACCAGATTTTCAAAGTGCTCAGCTGGAGATGTGTATGGAAACCCTATTGAGTTAATCAGTATAATTTTTTTCCATACAAAAAGTTCTTTTGGTAAGTGAACCTACTTCAGTGCTATATGCTCTTGTAGGATTAGGATTGCACACAGGATCAGGAATATATTAAAAAATGTATTTTAAAAGAATCATTCTATGTAGATTACTGTCTCCTGCCTTTAACTGTTGAGAAACAGCAGTTAACCCACTTGTGGAATAGGCTGCACCTCCACAAAAATAAGAACAGCAAAATCCCACGAGAAATGTCGTCATTGCCAGACAATGGTGGGTGACACAGAGTCATGTTCTTCATTAGTACACTTGCACTTTCTGGGCAAATAGGCACAAAGTAAAGAGCAAGACTTCTTGGAAGATCGTGCCCTACCATGTACAGTGAGTGAGGAAGTATGAAGCAGATGAGTGAGTTGGCAGTAATGATTTTGCCATTCAATAGTACACCATGCATTCAGTCCTCCAAACCATTGTAACTATTTCTGCCAGCCCATGAGCACAGGCTGTTCTGCAGCAAAACACCTGTAAATTCCAGCATGGCTGTGCTGAGCTAACCTGCCTTGGAGCAGAGCTGTTCCCAAACCACAGCCTGCAGTGGCAGTTGCTAACATGCATCCAGCATTGCAGGTTCTGCCTGAAATCTGTATCCAGATCATATCCAGGCAGCAGGCAGTCTGTATGTAATGCTTTTGATTTGTAAGGGTTGGAATCTGCAATGGGTTAGCCCATGCAGATCTAGTCAAGAAAATGAGGTTGCCAAGGTGTGAATAAGGCTGGATGTTAATGCTTCATCTGGTGTGTAATTACAAGATTTTCACCTGTGGAGCAGAATTGATTCCAGCTCTCTCTCATGCAGAATAAGGAATTAACCAGAGGTAAAATCTTCAAAGCACTGCAATAAAGATATAAATATAAATTTGAAAAGTGGGAATTAAATGTTTTTAAAGGCAGCAGATAAGACTATTCATTTATATGGTGAGTCAAGCTGTAAGAAAGGTGGCACTTTTCTTAAAGTGGACCCACACTTGTGTCTGTGTGGTCCCCTGCTGGGAGCTTTGGTAAAACATTCCTTGCAGAGAAGCTGTCTCGTTATTCCCTTTCCATTGTCAGTGTTATAGAAACTGTTTTTCATAATTGAAGAACGTATTCTGTACCACAGCGACCTAATTAAGTTCTCTGAAGTTCTCTGAAGCCGTGAATTACAGGCTGCAAATGATTGTGTTAAGAACAATAATAAGCCCCAATCTTAATTATGTAATGGGGAAGAAAGGAAAACTATGATTTGTCTTCAGCCTGTTATTTAGTGAGACATGCCTCTGTTGAATTTCACACACTGAACCTGTGCTGTTGACAGTTCCTGCTCCTTGCAATTTCCTCTGTGTTTCTGCCTTGGCAGTGTAGTACTGGGGCATCTCCTGCACTCTGCTGCAGCAGATGAAATGCACCCACCCAGCCTGCTCTGTGGTGTGCTGGCAGCTGTTTTTGGCCCAAGTGGTCCTGACTGTCCATTTTAGTCACAGTCTGCTGTTTTACCTAATCATATAGAAAGTGAAATCCCAGATGCTGCTTTCTTCCACAGCTTCTTTGCCATCATGTGGTGCCATAATAGAGCATAATAAGGCATGTTCACTGACATATGTCAGAGCTATCTCAAATGTCTCTATAGATTATATATCACCAGATGCAAAGCTGATGCCCAGTCCTACAAATGCTTACAGAAACAAAATGTATACAGTTAAAAGTCAAAATGGGTTGTTAAATTTCTGCTTACTACAGTTTTTGAGGTTGCAGGGAGCCCTATGGAAAACACATACTTTTTACTTGGAATCTGCCATTGTTCTTATGGTGTCCCTGGTCCTGCAAAAGACAGCTGAATCGGCAAGATATACTTGCCTATTGCCCTTTTTCCCTATGACACAGCAAAAGAATGAAGAAAGAAAACAAAATCTTTTATTAATTTTCTTTTTGCTTTCTGTAACCGAACTGGCATGGAGTGTGCTGCAATGTGTCCAGGTCAGCAGAGAAGGAGCTTTGGTTCTGGAATATTTCTGTTCCCCCAGGTCTTCAGAGCTCCTGGAGTGGAGCACTGTTTGCTCCACTCTTTGCTAAAGAGTGTTCTGAAGTCTTTGGTTATTGCTCTGAGGGTAAGATTTTCAGTTTGATGCTTTCCTATAGAAGTTTTTCAGTTCTCCACATACCTCTTGAAGTATCTAAAATGAGAACAAGATATTTTTATCATTGTCAATAAAAAAATATCCAATTGGTCATAATAACATACATTCGATTTGATTGATTTAAATTATTTTGACAGAAATGATGTTAAAATTCCATGTGTATATGTTTATGCTCTGGGTAAAAAAGGTTAAACCCCTTTTTCCTTCAAGCTACAATTGCTCAGATTACCTCAGGAAATGCCAAAAGTTTATGTCCTTGAAGGACTACTTTGTTGAGCTGCTTAAGTAATCATAAAACTCAACCACCAGAGAAAAAAAAATTTAAAAGCCAAAATAAGGTTGTTTCTTAGAATTGCATCAGTTGTTAGCGTAGGAGCTGGATCAGTAGTGAACCCTGAATCCATCTGTATTACAGTTGTGCTTTTAGTGTGGTTTGTCACACTGGAATAAGTGTCCCTTTTTTGTTAGTGAAAAGAAATTTTCCTTGATCCTGAAGACCCTTTTAATGCATTTTAAGTATGTCAAGACACATTTTATTACAGTGTCCTGGCAGTATATTTGGAAGGTATACTGCATGCACATTTGAATATTTATAAGGATTTTATGTATTTCCCATGTTTCTGCTTAAAAATGGATCATAGAAAATGAGTGTTGTGGCTTCACCCTAAATTTTGAGAGCATATATTCATTGAATCATGCATTGATTCTCCTAAGACACTTTGAGCTAACACAAGTTTTACCCTGTCTAACCATTAAACATCCAACTTGAATGGTAAACATCATCCCTATTAAACTTGTCTTCAGAGCCAGGAAATTAAATGGTAGCTCAAAGTTTAAAGGTTTGGTTTTACTGAACTGGCAGAGGTTTTGTGTCTTCACCAGCTTCTACAAAAAGCTGGGTGATTTCTTAAAAATATCTCTAGGTATGTGAAAGGTTGTCCCTCTTAGTTGAATCACTTGAGTTTACTGCAACTTTACTACTTAGCACACTGTGATTTTAGCATTTAGTGTATATTTAGTTAAAGCTCGCTCATTGCTAAGAAAAATCTTCCTGCATTTGGTCACCTTTCATCCTCATTTTCATGTTGAAAAACTTACTTCACGAATAGCTTATCATGAGGAATGTACATTCACAGTGCTATATTTTGGGACTGAAAATTTAATTTTCTTTTCAAAGAATTACTTCATACAGTTTATATAAAATGCAATTGTTAGCAGCTTGCAAATTCAATGGACCTTAGAAGTCACTATTAAAGGGTATTTTGACAGAAACTTGTTATCAGACAGCAGGTGATTGCTTCCCAGATACTTACCACAGAGCTCACTGCTCCTAAGATTTATATTTTGGGGTTTTGACTCCGTTTGTGTGGATGTTTTATTTCAGGAGTTACTTAAGAAGAATGTTGCTGCAGCCTATTTGAAACAACATAAACTTTACCATTTGCAAAGCTAAATTAATCTTTTGTAACAATACTTTTTTTCCATCCCGATGCACTAGTACTAGTAAAAATTAACATTGTTAAAGATTTAGCTGAATCTGTGTTTCTAAAATCAGAATTATGGGCACTGTATTTTGAAACAGAAATTGCTGTGTTTCGGTGGCTTTGTGAATGGTAAAGACCATGTAATTTGAAAAGAACTTGGCTCTCAAAAATTGAATTGGGAGTGCTGATTTTTGTCCGCATTGTCCAACCTTCTCTTAGAGTAGCAATACATGTTGAAACTATTTTGACAGTCTGCTGAATTTTATCTTACATCTCTCTTAAGTGCTATTTTACTTCTGTGTACTTTCAGGAATTATTTACCTGACCTCAGCTCTTGGCCAGCTGGCACATTCTGCACTCTTCCTGACTGTTTCTGCACGGGACGGGGGTGGCCTTCCCTCTGCCAGCAATGCAGCTGTCACAGTAAACATCCTTCAGACTGTTTTGGTCCCTGCCATATTTGAGAGATCCCGGTATACCTTTTCTGTTCCGGAAGATGCACCTGAAGACAGCATGATTGGCACTGTAAAGGCCAGAGAACCTCCAAGTAAGTTGTGTTCTCATCAGAGATTATGTTGTATTTTTGTTGCTACCATTAACTGGAAATAGCTGATGATGATGGGTGATTTTTTCTTTTCCTGTAAACTTCCATGTAATTCATTCAGTCTGCCAAGCATTAAATAGAATTTACTGTTGGTAGTTACAGCAACTGGTGTAATGGCATGTTTATCAGGATGCTCTTTAGAACAGCTGGAGATTCATGGTACTGTCCTTGGTGGTCCATGGAGATTGGCAATGGCCTCCATTTTCTCTCTGGTGGATTTCTATAATTGTCAATGGGGAGGTAGGAAGCATGTTGTGAAAGTTTAAGTAAGTGTGACGGTCTGGCTCATGTTAAAGCATTAGCCATGCAAGACAAATCTCAGAGCAGTACTTATAATCAGAGAGTATCCAGAAGTTTCAGAGGATCTGAGAGAAGTGCTCCTGGCCACCGCTCAAAAAACCAAACCAAAACCAACCAACCAAACAAAATCCCACGTTGTCTCAAATTAAGTGGAGAAGTCCAGATGAATGTTTATGGGATCTTTTGAAAATGTATTTAATCCATCTGGTGTTGTTATCATTTGTAAAGGAAAATGGGGTAGCTCCTGACAGTCCTTGCTCATAAAAGGCCCTGTCCTGAGAGCTGTACCTATTTGGTTCCTATGCGGAGGAGTGGGATCTGTGAGTCCACACACCAGCCTGATCTGTAAATGTAAAGTGGTAGATGCCAAGGTTTCATACAAGCTTGATTAGTCAGGTCCTCCTATTCCCTTCTTTTGGGAAGGACTGTCCTTAGGGTGGAGATAGCACCTGCAGGGTGGCCTGGGTAGTAAGCTGGGTAGACAGCTTGTGCTTTAGGTAACATCTGATGTATAAATGTTACTACAATGGTCATCCATGAACAGTGTATTTATTAAAATACATTTTTTTCAGAGAACTGCTACCTGTTTAATTCCTTGCTATAGTGAATGCCTGTGCATAGTGGAATTGCTCCCACAAGACTAATTTATAGGAGTGTTTTTTCTGTATTTTAGATCAGGGAAAAACAAGAGGCTGTTATATGATTTTCTCTATAGAGGTTTATAATACTAGTGTGATGAAAATCAAACAGTGCAGAAGTGGACAAACTGTATGCATTCATATTTTACTGAAGGGCTCCAGGGATGGGAAGAAGGAAGCATAAAAAGACCAAGGATGTCAAATATCCCTGTAGCTTACATTTATTCCATTGAATTTAACAGCATGCATTCTCTCCAGATGTTCTTGCCAAAGTTTGTTATCACTTCCATTTTTTTTTTTTTTTACCTTCATTGTTGTTGTTTCCATTTCTAGATTCGTTAGAAGTGGTTTCTTACAGAATCTGCTCCGGTGATCCACATGGAAGTTTCTCCATCGACCCCCAGTTTGGCATTATCCGCACCAAGAAACAGCTTGACCACGAAGCTCAGTCTGTGGTGGTGCTCACCGTTCAGTCACAGCTGGGTAACTCCCCCATCTACAGCAGCACTCAAGTCAGCATATCTGTGACAGACATTAATGACAACCCTCCCGTATTTCTTACCAAATCTAATAAGGTAACCATCTCACATACCCAGCCTCCTGGCACTGCTGTCTACATTGCTCACGCAGAAGACAAAGACAGTGGCCTGAATGGGGCAATCAAATACAGTATTGCAAGCAAGCAGTCAAATGCATTTATCATTGATCCAAGCCTCGGAGTGGTAAACCTTACCAGGACAGTGTTTGCAGAAAAGCAGCAGGAATATACTCTACACATAGCAGCTGAGGATGGTGGAAGTCCTCCTCTGACTTCTTTGCTGACGTTAACAGTGGTTGTTGAAGAGCATAAGGTGGGCCCTACTTTGGTTTTTCAAAGCTTGGTGTATCAAGTAGAAATCAGTGAAGCTACTTCTCCAGGTGCCCACATCCTTCAGGTTCAAGCCCACTCACTTGATCCACACAGCGTTACCTCCAATCTGATGTACTCCTTAGAGCCTAGCACTGATTCTATTGCATTTGGAATCAGCTCTGACACTGGCTGGATTTATCTTCGGAAACCTTTGAACTACGAATGTGCACAGATGCTAAGTTTTAGAGCCTTGGTTGGCACATCTGAGGATGAAAACCTCAGGAAAAATGCAAGTACCTCTATAATAGTTAATGTCCTGGATGAAAATGATCATTCTCCCATGTTTATGCGTGAGAGCTACTTCTTTGAAGTTGAGGAAAATCCAATTCCCAGTGGTGTGGTTGGCACCATTACAGCTGTTGACAAAGACTCTGGAAGAAACGGACAGCTTTCCTATTTCCTCTTGTCTGATGGAAAGTATTTCAAGATGAATTCCAACACAGGTAGCATTTTCTGATTTGTAATCTGCCTAATACTGCTTTTGGAAAGCAGCCTTCCCTAAGGGTATGGAAGCAAAGTATAAAGCTTTCAGGACGTACTGTGAATCTTTTGGGTTGATATATGAATATTTTAACTCAGAGCTTCACAATTTGAGGAATGAAATAAACCCAACACATTTTCATGAAGAATGGACTAGCCCTTAGGATTTTAGGTTTTTTATGACTTTGTTCAGGTCACGTGGTCATAAGTTTCAGTGTTTGACTGCAACAAATTAAAAGGAGAAGTTTTAAGTTATAGCTTCAATAGTTCATATGAGGAATTTCTTTGCCTGTGAACGAGTTGAAAAGTACAGATCAGCCGTAAGTAACTATAAAGGTACTTCCGAATTTAGACAAAGTTATTTAAAATACTTGTGAACGCTTCTGTAACTGACATCAAAACTGAGTTCATGTTGTACGTGGCATGACAAAAATCAGATTGGCTGAGAGGAATTTTTCACAGCACAGGGTGTACTCTGCAGTGAATCCCAAGTGCCTTGAGTCATAGGAGTTATGTCTACACAGTATAACACCACAGACCAGAGTATGAAGAGCCTAAAGTAAGGGAATCCTTCAAGGGACACAGGCACTGTAAATAATCCAGTTTAGCAAAATGATACACAGCAAGCAAAGATCTGCTGTTTAAAATTTCTATTTCCAGATGTCCAGTCCCCATGGGGAGTGGACAGGCTCTCCCAGAATTCTCTATATGAATCTCAAAATAAAAGCAGGTTCCTTTTGAGTACACTTACGTAAGCTTACAAGCAAACAGAATACTAGGAGTTAACCAAGAAGATCTTAATCTGTGTGATGGGCTTTGGTCAATCGCAGATCTCCGGCTATATTGGGTATTGCTAAGCAGATAGGGAGAAGATGGGTCAAACTTATTTGCTGCATTTACCAGAATATATGGGAGACATAAGGGTTTCTGATTAATGTGCATAATTAGTAAAGGCCGCTTGTCAGCAACTAAACCCCTGTGCTCATGTATTATCTGTCCTGAAGTGTGGTGAAGGCCAGATGGTTTTCTTTGGAAGGTCAGCACTTCGGTTCATACTGTTTTATCTTTGCTCTGGGGCACCCAGTGTACAGTAAAAGATGTAATGTGGTACTAAAGTACATGTGCAAAACTGTGATTGACAGAATGTTTTTACGGAATGGGATTTGTAAAGCTGACATTTTAATATCAGTGGTCAGGTGTTAGAGGGCACGTATCATTATTTCACATTAAATTAAACGCATAATTGCACGCGGCAAGATGAGTGCTAGCATACAGTATACCCCTAACTCCATCTCTCCCCGCTTTTCATCGTCCGTCAGGTGAAATCATAAACTGGGCGGTGCTGGACCGCGAGGAGCGGGCGCACCACGAGCTGCGGGTGCTGGCGATGGACGCGGGCTGGCCCCGGCGCAGCGCGACGGCCGCCGTGCGCATCTCCGTGCGCGACCGCAACGACCACGCGCCGCGCTTCCCGCAGGGGGCGCTGCGCCGCCAGGTGCGGGGCGGGCCGGGGNGGCCGCACCCGGAACTGCAGGCCCCGCCGATCCCACCAAACCGGGGCGCTCCCCCGCCCTGTGCACTGCCAGATGGAAAGGATAACGCGTGCGTCATTGTATTTATGTATGCACTGGGGTCTCTTTTGATTTCCTACCGCCGAGTCTGCCATCCTAAAGATGTTTCAGATAGCTCTCTATGCAGACCGCGACAGAGGGTTGCTAGAACTCTGTTATTTATCCGTCTCCTGAAATGCTCGTTGCACTCACCGTAAATATTACTGAAACGGAAAATAGAGCAGCAGCTAAACGCTTGTATTATGGCAAGGGATTTGTTTTTAGACTGACTTTGTTCATATGTCCATGCAATTGTATGATTGCAAATAATTTATAAACTGCTTGGTGACAGGTTCTGGAAGGGCAGCCGTCGGGGACACTTGTTACTACCATTTTTGCAAAAGACTTCGATTCCGGAAACAACAGTGTCGTAATATATTCAATAGAACCAGGTAAGAATTTAAAGTGTTATTAATATGAAAGGAGACATTAAAATAACTAGAATTTTAGAAAAGCCTTGTATCATACAAGGTTTTATGTTTATTTTGTGTCTGGTAGAATAAAGGTGCCTTTGTAAATAGGAATCAGCACCATCATGTGTCTTATGAAGTATCTAAGGTACTGCAAGTGGCTGCCTTTCCTCCCTTCACTCTCTGCCCCATCTTTCAAGGGATTTAGTTGCTTCTGCGGCAGGCCAGAGAGTTCAAACAGCACTCAGAAAAGATTAGGACCATGGTCTTGTTCTGGACAGTTTAGTATTTCAGTTAGTTGTTTAACATCTTAAAGGAAAAATGACCTCCCTTTTCCCATGACCAACTGAAAATTTTCCTGCTAAAATAACAGTTTGTGACAGTCTGAGACAGGGATCAGAGGGATCAGCAGATAATCTGGGCAAACAATGAGGTTTGTGGTTTTTAGTTCAGGTTTCACCCTTTGTTTAACACTGTGTTAACCTGACATAGCGTGGCCACTTAAAAACACTTCTCTTTAGTTTTCCCTATAATTCCTGCATGCAGTAGTTCACTTCTGGGGTAAGGTGTAGGATCCAGTTTTGTTTGCAGTGAAATTAATAACAGAGTAGTCCTAAATTAGAACATGAGTGGGACTGGGATATTAATACTGGTAAGAGACATCGATGTGATGTCTGGCTTTGCTGCATACCACTTGCTACACTTGCCTAAAAGTGAGAACTCCATATGTAACCAGGAAGGAAAACTCCTGCTTTCCTTCACTATTGGTTCAAAACAGTAAGAGCTACCAGGAAAGAACTATTTCCTCTTTGTTTGTTTTCTGTTCCATTCTACCAGTTTAATGTAATCAATACTTTTGAAGCTTGTCATCTATGGTAATTTTCTCATAGAGCTTACTGTTTCATCAGAGCAAGAAAACATTATTACCTTAATTTGGATATAAATGACTGCATAGTCCAGAGGCAATTGGACAGTATCTTAGACTTCTGCATTGTAAGAATATTTTGCACAAAAAAGATCCCCCTTGTGAAAAAGGGAATGAGTAGTATGCAACCCTTTGTTTGAAGGGTGGTGGCCAGGCAATACAGGAAGTGTTTTTCAGGGGTCTCTGCCTGTTCATGTATCTAACTATATCCCCTTCCTTCCAACAGCACATTGGATTTTCTTACTGGCTTCACTGTAGAGCCCCAGAGGGGACTAAGTAAGAGTTCAAATTATAAAAATGACTAGCAACACAAAATATGACTAGTCTTGCAAAAGCTGTCTCTGGAAAGAACAAAAGAATAAAAACAGCAGCAAACTCTCCCCCTCCCCCTTCAAATGCAAAAACCACTAAAAAATCCCTCCCAGCCTTGGAACTAGATCTTTTCCTGATAAACAAATCCAGAAGCAGCTGAGCTTCTCTGATACTAATTTTTGTTGTTGGTAGTTGGCTCGTAGCCTTTAACACGTGGTCTTCTGTTTCATGGTGAAGTTCTTGCCTGGTTTATGTTTAAAATAGTATTTTCTAGTTCTGGGACATTGTTCAGTACTAAAATATGAAGAAGAAATACGATCTGATTTACAGCCATATTTGTTAAACAGAGAGACAGCAGGTTAATTGGAGCACTCCATGCAGACCAGTGCTCTGTTCTGCAGTCATGGGACTGCCACAAGATGAAGAGCTGCAAGTGTCAGTGTCAGCTGTTAAGCTTGTAAATGTTGCTTGGTAATTTTTAATGTTCTTGAGGTCCTAAGGAAATGTCAAGATAGCGGCAATATATTAAGCTATGCAGGAATGTTAATGACAAATGCCAACAAATTACATAGGGAAAAATCTGTAAAAGAACTATGAGTTTTACACAGGAGATGAATTTTAGGCTACAGGGAAGTTTTTGCTTCAAAATTCCTGTCCTTCTTCCTAGAAAATCAAAGAAATCATCCTTTAAAAATGTATGTGTATGGAAGTGGGTGTTCACATGACCCTACCTCCAGTTCTGTGTTTACTGAAAGAGGAACCTGATTCAGAGGGAGGTGAATCCCAGCTGTGTCTACTATTTATTCCTTAGTGATGCTGGCAGTCAGAAAGCAATTTGCCTGGTCTTCTTTGTGACTGCCAATAGGATACAGTGTAGCATTTATAACAGAAATGAGTGCCCATTTATAGTACATCTGGAACTACTGCTTTGTGTGTTAAGACTAGTATTGACAGAGGCTTTTACCGTTATATTTGGAGCAATTATGTAAATGCAACATTAGCACTTGTCCTCAAAAGTGCCAAGAGAAGCCTAGTTATGCTGCTAACACAGACAAATTGGCCAGTGCTTTACGTGTGTCTGTGAAGAAGTACTTGTTCTCCAGAATGAGTAGCAAGCAGCGTGCAGGGAGAGTTCTTAGACTTGCAGAGGGCTACATTTCTGCAGAAGCCCCCATCATGTTTAGGTTCTTTAGGAGCCATGGCATTGCCTTCCTCTTTTCTCTTAAGGGAAACAACTTTTCCATCATCTCAAAGGAGGAGGGCATGGTCAGGGCACTAAGTATTTTCACACCTAAGAAAAAAACAGTTCTTCAGGAAATTAGGTAAAAATACATAGCTCGCTATCACTGTGTGCTGAGGTCACTAATCTCTGAGAAATCTCTAGTGTTACTTTGTGTCTGCTTTCTGGGCCATTTTGCCTAAATGCCGGTCTCTGTAAGGCCTGAATGTTCAGCCAAAGTTCACAGTAACACATTGCTTGGTGTTTCCCAGGCTACCGGTTTTTTCTGGTTCTAAACTGCATTTTCTGTGATCATCTTTGAGAGCACAGAGCTGGGAGAATGTCTGAGTTTTGGAGAGCCTCATGTAAATGAAAGTCTGGCCAACAGGTTGGACAAGGCAGAGGTAAAAAATTTAATTGTAAAAACATATGTATTTATCGGCAGGCTACTTTTGCAAGCACAAGAAAAGACTGGGGCCATTAGAGTCTAGTTATTGAGATACAATTTTTTTCTGCTCCATACTTCATCTGCTCTTTCCAGTTTCCTTATTTCTTATCCATTTCTCACATACTTTCTTCTTTTCTCCTTAGATACAAAAGGACATATTTAGGGTGTATGATATAAACAACAGTTGCCTAATTCTGGTGATTTATGGAGGTGAGAGCTAAGGAAGTGTTTCTGGAGATGCAGTGAGCAGTGAGCTTTTAGAGCAATGACTGCCATGCTCCATAGCATGTAGAGCTATATAAACTTTTTTCTCAGTGTAAAAGTTTTTTCTGATTTCCAATCAAATGCCTACACTTGGAATACATTTTTAAAATAGATTGATAAAAATACCAGAAAAATAGACATGGGGCATTTCAGTTTTGACTGTCTTTATGGTGTTGTATCAGACAAAAAGAAAGAAAATGTGAAACACTTGCAAAATGGAAGTCCCAAGGGGTTTTGCTTCTATACAATTCTTTTTCCAATATTTTCAGACTTTTTTGTTACTTTTATTGCCACCAAAATATGAACAAAACTACTTCATGCAATATTTGAATTTTATTGTAACTGTAAGTGTAGGTTTTAGCAAATACTGAAAATATATGCATGCAATTCACATTATGTGTTCTGTTTCTCATCTCTCCTGTGACTTTTATGTCATGATGGACTTGTTTTGTGTCATGGATTTTCTGTCATGAAACATTATATGGAACAAAATAGCAGATCTGTGAATGTGGACATGTTATTGGGACCTACACCAGGAAAGTAAACTAAAAGCTATTTATGAAAACAGTAATATAGCAGCAGCAATATTTTGAAACTACCATGAAAAATGAAAAATGCAAGACTGTCTTATTCAATATAATTGTCTCTATATATTGGTTCCTTTTGTTGGCAATTCCCTTGTTAATGTTCCAGACAGCAAGACTCAACCCAGAAGGGACTCTTGGAGAATTACAAAGCGATAGTCCCTCAAAAAATAGCAGAACAATATTGAAAAACACTCCTATTTGCTGGTTGTGAAAACCCCATTTTCTAAGTAGTTTGCTAAGTGGTTTTTTTTCTGGTTTTTTTTTCTTCAAATGTTACAGGTGCAAATATTTTATGATTGCAGATGATGTGATTGGATACAAAAGTGAATATCTATATGTGCAATTAACTAATCTGAATGTGCAGATTTGGAGAACATAAACAGCTTCATGCTCACTTAGGTGCCTATGGAAATATAGTTCCTTATGCGTATTTTGTGTACTACATCTGCAGTGAATTTATTTTTACTGCAGTTGCTTACTGTAATAGCAGCCGTTATGCTGCATGACTTTATTTAACCCACTAGTGCACCTTATTAAAAATTCACATAACAGAAAGCTGTTTGCATAGTATTCTAAGAGAGAAGCACTTACAACAACTGTGAGTTTCTCAGTTTCTGGTGATGTATACAAAGTAATAGATACTTTCCCATTTTACTAAAATTTGTGAGTAATTTGTATTTCCGTTTGTTGAAAATGGGGAAGGTGTATGTCGGTCTTTTCCCAGGGGAGGTTTAGATTGGATAATAGGAAAAATTTCTTTACTTAATTGTTTGTCAAGCACTGGAACAGGCTGCCCAGGGAGGTGTTGGAGTCACCATCCCCAGAGGTATTTAAAAGACACCTAGACGTGGTAATTAGTGACATGGTTTAGTGAACTTGGCAGTGTTGGCTTAAAGGTTCCACTTGATGATCTTAATGATCTTTTTCAACCTAAATGATTCTATAATTTTTAGTCACAAGGAGCTGTTTACTCATCTGTGGTAGAATTAGTCTTTGTAGCTCTTGAATAAATGTAATATGATGTGGCTGCAAGTAATAACTTTAATTGAAAGTCACTTGTTACTGGAGTGTCACCAGTCCTTGATGAAAGATATAAGCATAATTTCCAATACTCACATGTTGCTCTGCAACAGTTTACCGTGAGACTGTAGCTACCCCCAGCTGGCTGCTGGTACAGAGCACAAGCAGGGCAGGTGGCATCACTGCAGTCACAGTATATCGTAGGGGTCAGCAGTGCTCTCTGCTGGCCCCCATAATCTGTGAGTCTGTCTTGGGGTGACTTTATGATGTGTATCCCCTATCACCACCCTATGCCCAGAGGATGAATTCTGTGCCTTTAAGCCTGGGTGTGAGAGAAAACTGAGCGAACTTTTCAAAACAATTGCTCAAGGACACACGCAGATCTCTGCTCTGGGCTCGGTGGCAGGGAGAGGGGAGAGGCGGCCTTGCTTTCCAGCCAGCTTTCAGCTTTTTCTCTCCGGAGAGAGTTTTCTTGGGACTTTGGGTTTGTTTCTTTTTCTTCTTCTTCTCTTCGGGACTGTCTTACAACACCGGAGCGTATCGGGGGAGACCTCTCCTTCCGAGGCCCCTGGAAGGGGGGCCACCGACCCAGCTCTGAGGAGGAGGGAGGCCACACCCAGAGAAGGGCTCTGAAATCTTCCCAGGTTTCCCTCCACAGCGAGGGATTTTATTATTTAGCATTATTATCCTTTTCTCTGTGTGTTTTGTTAAAGAAATAGTTTTTTATCTCTTTCACTTTCCTTCAAGGAAATACTTTTTTTCCCGAACCTGGTGGTGGGGTAAGGGGTGGTGGTATCCTGCCTTTCCCTTGGAGGATATTCTCCTTTAAATTTTGGCCAAACTTGCACAGAGTCACCTGAGCCACCTGGGGAGCTGGCAGGAGATACTTGACCTTTCATGCCAGTTTGGAGTCTAAGACTTAATGCTTTCTCTGGCCCTGTCTGCCAAGGTTAGAAATAGAAGGAGCAGTCCTGTTGCCCTCCTGATGCACACACCATTGTAATGAGTAACGTTGGTACAAAACTGGGCAGTTGCTTTAGTACTCTATGGCATTTCTCTCTGTCCTTTTCTAAATCCAGATTAAGTGTTTATAATAACTGTGTACTCAGTGGAAGAAGAACAGGTGAACCAAACAAGCCAGAGAAATCCGAGTGAGTGCAGCAGGTTCCTTTCCTCCAGGTCCTGCTCTTTTTCACTGTTCATTACAATGTTCAGTACTAGGGAGGTGAGCCATTACTGATTTGCAGTAACACGTATCCATTTTTACCCCACAGAAGAGGATACAGGATACTTCCAGATTGATGCTGTCAGTGGAGAGTTAAGAACAACCCGGCCTCTGTCACATGCTGAGAGATTAGACTACAGAATGAGGGTTACAGCCAAGGACCAGGGGATGCCTTCGCTTCAAGGACATTCTACGGTTTACATCCAGGTACTTATTTACGTTGTACAGATGGAACAATAATGTCAGCTGCTTAGTTTCTTTGAAAAAAGAATTTTTGGAAGAAGGTAGGCAAATAAACTGAAGAAAGGAAAAAGTTAAAAATTGTAAGCACCTTGTCTTGTACCACCATTGGTTTTGGCTGTTTTTCTGTTGAGGGAGGAAATAAGATGGCAGACTCATTTTGATTTGTTAAGACTGCACAACAGCATTCTGGATCATCTTGCAAATAGGTGATGTTTGTGCTTTAGTAGGAGATCATTTGGAACACTGGAAAATAGGAGGAAAGCATCCAGGTAGGCAGGAAGAAAAGCAAATATCAAGAGGGACTGAAAATGGGGAAGAGAGTAGACTTTTTTGTTTTCTCCACTAAGTTGCTCTCTTTTCTAAATTCTATCTCTATAACCTCGTGTAAGGATATCTCATTTCTTTGTGTTGGTTTATATGGGGCTACTCTGCATCGGAGTGTGAAATGCAGTGTGTGCTCCTTCCACAGGCAGCCACCTGCTCCTCATCAAGCCGCAGTGGGGCTGCTTTGTCCAAGCCACCTCTGCACTCCTCTATCAGAGGCTGACTGTCACTGAGGCTGCCATTTTCAAGTCACCCTAAAGATGGTTGATTTTGGATAGCTTGTAATAACATGTTTCAGTCCAGACAAGGCAAATGCTGTTCCCACAGTTAAAGAGAGTTAAAGGACTCCTCTCCCTGGGCAACGGGAGAAACAATGGGTGATGAACTGACCATAACCCCCACTCCCTGTCTCCCTGCACCCCTGGAGGAGAGGGTAGAGCTAGGAAGGAGGGAGGGGTGGGGGGAAGGTATGTTTTTAAGGTCTTATTTTACTTCTCATTATGCTGCTCTGATTTTGTTAGCAATAAGTTCAGTTAATATCTCTAGTTCTAGTCTGTTTGGCTGTGATGGTATTTGCTGAGTGATCTCTCCTGGTCCTTAGCTCATGAACCTTCATTATATTTTCTGTCCCTTGTCCAGTGGCAGAGGAGAGTGAGAGAGCAGCTTTGCTGGGTGCCTGGCATCCAGCTAGTGTCAATCCACTACACGCTACAATATTCATAGTAACGGGAAAAATACTGCAGTCTTTGTGTTTTGGTTGCAGGTGATCCCACTTCCCAACAGGAGATCTGGCTTCTCTGAAGACTTCAAGCACTTTGTCGTACCTGAAAATTTTAAACCTGGACAAGTGTTGGACTCTTTGAAGGTGCCTGGTAACCATCTTGCAGATAACAGGAAACTGCATTTCAGTATTGCTAAAGATGATGATAATGTTCATTTTGAAATTGACAGCTTGACAGGAGACCTTTATCTTTCCAAGGAGCTTGACTATGAAATAGATTCGCACTTTCTTTTGCAAGTTATTATAAAGGATTGCAATAATCCCCCACAAAATAGCACTGTCTTCCTAAGTATTGATGTAGAAGATAAGAATGATCATTCTCCATATTTTCAAGATGACTTTGTAGTGATTGGCATAGAAGAAAATGTACCTGTTGGCACTCTGGTTTACACATTCAATGCAAAGGATGGAGATGGTGGTTTTCTAAACAGCAAAATAGAGTATTCCTTAGAAATTAGTAGCATGAGTGAAGATACATTTCTTATTCACCCTTTGTATGGCTCCTTGACCACAGCTTGTCCACTAGACAGGGAAATCACTCATTCTGTGATCTTGACAGTGTTTGCAGAAGACCAGGCAATAAATCTGACTGAGCGGAGGCTGGATTCCCTGGCTGTGAAAATTGTTATTTTAGATATCAACGACAACAGTCCCAGTTTTACGTCTTTGCCCCTTTCCTATGTCATGGAGGATGTGGAGGTGGGCTTCCTTGTACACCACATTATGGCAAAGGATCCTGATGAGGGAAGAAATGGACAAGTTACGTATCACATTCTTTCAGGAAATGAAAACAAAGCATTTGTACTGGATAAAATCACAGGTACTGTAACTTCTCTTCTCTGGGGTTTCTCGTGTTGTGCTTCTCACAGTAACATTTGGGAGTGCATGCCGTCCAATAGTGAAATATCACATTAGTGTGGCACTCTTCCCAGGTGACTTATTGTGTCCTCAGGGATGATTGCCTTGGGCAGAGCACCACATAAGCAGGGCAATACTGTGCACAGTGGTTGAGCTCTGTGAGACTCAGCCCAAAAATTTTGGCATGACACTGTTACTGTGTTGTGTAGGTATACTAGAGCATCTTCCAATAGTGCACTAAGGAAGGTGGGAAGAAAATGCATGCAGTTAAGTACTTCATTCTGATTTTGGCATGATGCATACTTAAAGCATGTGCACACACATGTGATATGTACACATGCCAAAAGGCAAAGTCAAGATCAAGGAGTCTGCATTACACTGCAGGTGGAATGTGTTCAGTGGAGACTCAAAGTGCTGATGAATTTCAGTCTGCAGCCCTCTGAAGATCTCTGGTTTCTAACTATTATACCACAGAAATGCAAATAATCACCTTAATAGTTGTAATATTTTCTGGTTCTTACTCTGAGTTTGAATCCATTAGGTGATGCACCTGACACTGATTTATAGAGCTCCTAACTGCATAACTTACGAGCAAAAGAAGACAATAATTTCAGTTAAATAAAGTTTAAAAGTTAAGCCCAAAGTTAAATAAAAAGCAATCTCTGAACTTCACTTGAATTTTCCATGAATCCCAATTTCCCTGCATGCCAAAGGCAGTACTTCTGGGCCAATTAGCACTCTAGAGGGAATCACAGGTAATGAATGACTGCAAAGTCCAGAAGCCTGGCAGCAGAGGCACCGTGGTGCTACATTCAAGCTGTGAGTGCTGGAACAATTAGGATCCTAACCTGCACCAGAATACTTTTTTGAGACCCTTTTTCTTTAAATCAGGACTCTTAACTACAGCCCAGCTTCTAGATCATGAGGTTCAGGAGCGCTACAGTTTGACAGTCATGGCTCTTGATGACGGCAGCCCGGCTCTCTCTGCCACACAAGTTCTAACCGTCCTTGTTGTTGATGTGAATGATGAGACCCCAGTATTTCTGAAGCAACTTTACAAGACTGCAGTTCATGAAAACCAAGATCCAGGGGAGTTTGTCATAAAAGTGGAGGCTGTGGACCAAGATGCAGGTAATTTGTGCCCTTTTGCTAGTAATTTACCTCTGGACCATAATAGACCAATCCAATCTTGCTGCCGTAAGTGTACAGCTCTTGTGCTTTTCCCAGGGTATGACTTATGAGTTTCAAAATGCGGGTTTTGATTCAGACTCTCAATCTTCAGTCGGGGCTTGGAGGTATTCTGACTTGCACTCTGGGGTAGATTCAGCTCTGATTGGTATATTAAATGTAAAATGTGTGCTTGTGTGACACAGTATATTGTAGCTTTCATGTGAAGAAAGCCAACGTGTTCTGGTTATAAATCAGCAAACAATATTCAACTCAAAGGTAATACCTGAACATTTTCTTTCTCTCAGTCAAAGTGTTTTGGATAGTTTTAAAGCAGTTCACTAGTCAAGAGTCCTGGTTTTGTAACAGAACCTGCAAATATACACTCTTCTTTTCTGACCAGAGAGGGGCACTGTCATCCAAGATTTTCCAGCTGGTTGAACTGAGGAGATCATGGAAGCTGCTCCGGATTTTAAGTAGGACTTTACATGCTACAGAATGCTAATGCATTGCTTTGCAAAAATACACAGAATGGATGAACAGGATGTAGGTGTGGTTCACCTCCTCAGTGAATCACATGTAAGGACTAAATCTGAGAGAGTCTGCTAAGCAACAAAAAATTCCCTCCAGTTCTTCAACTACCTGCTCTTTTACACAGTCTAAAATGGATAGCATATGATTTTACAGATAGTCCATGTGCTGGAGCGGTTATGCAGGGTCTGTGTGATAAATAATAAAATCTGGAAAGAGAGTTAAATATTACAATACTGCTGTGTTTGGCCCAAAGGTAGTCCCAACCCTGTGAATGACTTCCTTTTTACTGTGGGTTCACTTTCTGTACTTTCTTTAGAATTGT
This sequence comes from Daphoenositta chrysoptera, assembly GCA_013397915.1. Taxonomy (NCBI): domain Eukaryota; kingdom Metazoa; phylum Chordata; class Aves; order Passeriformes; genus Daphoenositta; species Daphoenositta chrysoptera. The sequence continues at coordinate 415,505 of VZRO01006722.1, forward strand.
GTAGGACTGTCCTATCCTTAAAGTAGATAATGAAGCTTGTTAGCAAAATAATCTTTTGTATTCAGTCAGATTTTTAATTTTAATGTATAGCACATACAGATGACATAAGGCTGATGTGAGCTCAGTGGAGGTATTGTATAGGAAAGGCATTTCCCTACAAGCATGTAAAGTATTTAGAAATTAGGAATGGGTAGGTATCCCTGTCTGTTATGATCTCCATAAGAGCTGAGCTGCACTGCAGTTTGCTTCTGTATCTCACTCTTCCACGTATTTTCTTTCTTTTGTGGATCACAATACTTTAAAAAAAGGTGATACTTGAAGTAAGGTTTGCAAGATGAAGGAGACAACAGTGAGAATTTTCTTGAATTCTTGTCCTTCCTTTTCCATCCCTTATATTTTTGTGGGAAATACAGCAGAAGGGAAATTTCCAGAGCAGCTAGTGGGAGGGAGTCGGGGTGGCTTGGCAAGGTGGAGAGGAAGGGCATTCCAAGTGTACTGGGTGGCACAGTGTATGCCTGCCTGTGCAGACACATTGGGCTGGAGCACTGTTGCGGCTGATGGTTCCTTCCTGCCATTTTTTAGAAGAACATTTTCCAGTAACCACAGTCCTTCTGTTGGGTCTTTTTCTCACATTTGCATGATTTGGCCCCATGTCATGGATGTGTAATAGTATTGTTTCAAATTAGTATTGAAGTGATGTTCATTATGTAAGTAAAATTTGATTTATATAGGAGTCATATAAATATATTGCTACTCACTTTTCTTACGTTTTTGGAAGACAATTTTTGAATAAGATGACTCCTGTCATGGTGTTCTTTTTTTTTTTGTTTTACATGATATATTTATTTTTACACGCTCTTTAAATTGCGGTTCACATCCCAGTAATATTTGCATAGTCTCACAGGAGGACTTTCTCCATTCACACTTTTTTATTCACTTCATATGTTCCCTGAGTGACCACTGGGAGGAAGCAGTCATTATCAACCTTTTATTTTCCTTTCTACTTCATTCTCTGTGACTGGAAAGGGGTCTTTTTGGGGGGGAAATCACAAGTAATATTTCTGACTTTGGGATGCTTTTCTTTCCCATGAATATCCCTGAAACATTTTGTGCAGCTACCTGCCTCCTGCACATTATGAGACCTGCACTTTCTGCATCTCTATGTTGCCTGACTTTGGGAGCCTTTTGGGAGCCCTCCATCCCCTCATCCCCACCCAGCTGACATCTAACAGCTCAACACCAGTAAATTCAAGTGTAAAAGATGTTAATGTTGGAAAATATGCATGTTGGGAAAATACACATGGGAAACAAACCAGCAGCATATTTAAGATAGGTCAGGATTTTTCCTGAGGTAGGTCTTTGCAGAAGAACTGAACTAGCATTTGGCAAGGTCTGCTTTTAAGCTGATGTGCACCTCTGTGGTTCAATAGTTATGTCTGGAGCCTTAGGAGAAAAATCTTAAAAGGTTAATAGGAACCATTGACTTAGAGTTATGAGACAGGGCTGACTGCTGTTCATTAGACATTATTGTAAAGTCCTATAAAGATGAGACTGGAATCTGGATTTGGGGCAGAAGGGACATTTTTTATTTCAGTTTGTAATTTCAGCCCCTGAAATGTGACCAGTGCTACTGAATAATTAACCAGCAGGTTGGATTGAGTGCAAATGCGCTAGCTAGCTGCTGTGCTGTGGTGTGTGAATGTGTAAAGTCATCACAATCCTCTCCTGGGCAGGGTGTTCAGCTTTTTCCTAGTGCTACTTTACACTCCTAGCAGTTGGATATGGGAAAGGAGGCAGTAAATGCTTGGTAAATAAATATAATTAAGATGTCACAAATCTGTGTCCTTTAAGGCTTAAAAGTTTTAACTTCAGCATTGTGTGAATAGTCAGCTTGGATGGCACCCCTGTTTTTTCAGCATGGGTTGGAGATAATGTCCATTGTGGAATCTGCCAGAGACAGCACTGGGTTGAAGTAGTTCAGTTGCAGGAGGCAAGAAGCTAATAATTAGTATCAGACTTGCAGTTTCATGTCTCTTTTTTTCCATCTGGAGCATATTGGTGATTAAGGATAGATAAATGCAGGCAGAATATCTTTTAAATATTATTGAATATTATTCAATTATTATTGAATGTCTTTTAAAATTTAGTTGAATGGTATCTAATATGGGCAGATCAGGTAAATATATGTTAGTAACCTGAGACTTTGAAGACATTCACCTTGATTGTCCTCACTGATGTGAATTTTCTTCCTTCCTCTGTAAAGCTGAAAGGATTTCTGTAACTCATTTTTCCTCCTGCTGTGTATTGCATGAATATGTCCCTCCCTTGACTTAGGTGCAAATGCATTTGCTTTTGTAATTCTCTTAATCAAATTTCAGTAGCACTGTCAACCACTTAACAAAGCTATTCAAAGGCAAACGAAGTCAAGGATGTTAAAAACTGTTGGCTTTGTTTCTTCTTTCACATGGGTGTTTCTCCATCAACTCCAGTGCAGATTGTCCTGCGCTTGACCTCAGCAGATGTGAACAGGCAGGCAGTGTTTGACATTGAATAGAAGTTTTTGTATCACTAAAAGTGTCATGTAATTTTTCAGGTACGCCAACTGTCCCTACCCTATTAAAGGACTAATTTCTTGGTGGGAAATACATAGAATGGTTGAATGAAACTTAAGAAAATTAAAATAAAAAATAAAAGGGCACAATAATCCAACCCTTCGGATATAATGTAGGATTAAACTCATTAAAGGTAATAATATAAGTGTGATGGAAATGATATTATACTTTCCTTGGGAGTGAGGATGTTGAAACTAGAAGAAATATGAAAGAAATTATCTTACAAACTTAATAGGTAAGAAAGTTGAGTCTCATTTCCTGTTCAACTAAGGCGAGCAGCTTTGAAAGAAAGGTTTCTAAAAGCCTGTAGAGTTTTAGCCTATTTTCTAGAGATAGAGGGGAAGGCTAATATCCCTGTACTACACACAAATGGTAGGTCTGATCAGGAAGTGTATGGAATTGTCATTCAGAAAAACTTGGAGGGACAAGAAAGAGACAAATAAGTAGACCTGAATGTGAGGAGAGTTTCTGTGTTTTACTAAGACTTCCGTTCTGTTTTAAAGGACTGAATTCCTTGCTTCAGTATGAAATCTTACCAGGCGCTGGTTATGAGAAATTCAAGATGAACTCAGACAGTGGAGAACTCGTAACAGCTGCATCACTGGACAGGGAAACCCAGGAAGTTTTCAGTATTAAAGGTAGCTGTGTGAAATATCTATGAATGTCTCTAGAGTGGGAAGTGAGAATGAGTGTGGTGTTACTATCAGCATTACTTTTTTCATGCCTTCTGAATTAGATGCAAGTGGTAAGATTTTCCAGTACAGAAGAGCATATGCTTTTTGCATAGCACAAATAACTCTCCCACTCTGATATTACTGAAGAACATCCATTGTTGCACCCACAACCATTGAATGAAATTTGTCTTCTTTTTATTCATCTTAGTTTTGGTTCGGGACAGTGGAACCCCATCGCTGTCAAGCACAGTGACAGTAATCTGCACAGTGCTGGATGAAAATGATCACTCTCCCACGTTTCTTCTTCCTCCCTCTGAGATTTTCATTCCAGAGAACCAACTGCCTTCTGTTGTTTACATTATCTGGGCTGTAGATATGGATGCTGGCAATAATGGAGCTCTAAGATACAAAATAATTGGTAAGCTATATTCCATCATTTTTTTTTTGTATAAATCAGGGGGTATATAAACAGCAGTATCCAAGTTTTAGACTAGTCTTGACTTTACCAGGCCTCCCGAGCTCCCATCTTGTCCACATGCTTCTTTTATGTGGAAAAGAAAAGAGATCTTTCACCCTTTTGTCAGCACTAATAAGCACTTTCATTCTGCTTTCTGGATTTGAAATAGTGCAGAAGAGAAAAACAAAAAAATACCAAATGCTGGAAGGAGGCATTAATCATGAAGGCATAATTTTGTCCTTTTTGTTATAGTTGTAGACGTCTGAATGTAAATATACCCTTGAAAATAAGTGCAAGAATTAATTGAGTTTTATTTATTTAATGCTATTTATTGAATTTTATTTCATGAGAATTTCATGACAATTTCATAAATTTTCTTTCACCCAGCAATTAATAATGTCATATTTGGCTTCCATCTTGCCAAACTCTCCCTGTGTCCACTATGCCAATGCACACTCCACAGCTGTTCAAAGCCTCCTATAATATCTTTGGACAAATACAAGTTTGCTGTGCTTACTTTGGTTTGTGCCTCTCAGCGATAGCTCAATGTAGGCAGAGAGCTACTGTGGTAAAAACCAACGCATTTCTCTTTAAAGAAACAGTTACGAGTTTGTTTTCTTGGTTTTAATGCTGTGATCTTCTATGACATATAATTTAATTGCCTTTGGTCTTTCTACATGTTATAAAGTATGTATGCCATTCACTGTTACTAAAAATGCTGACTTTTCAGTTGACTGCTTCATATTTATTCCCACTGCCCCCAAATCAAGACCTTGCATAACTCTTGAATTCCAAGAGATAGGTTTGTAGAAGAGAACAAGGAGCAAGCAATTATAATTGTCAGCAATGCTTTATGGATTTCTGGAATTTGTAACTAAGGTTGGGAAGAGGTCACTTCATGCAGCAGCATAGCTGCATGAGCTTTTTATAAGGTGGGCTGGTTTGGGAAAAAAGATATGCATGTGGTCAAATAGCCAGTCTGTAAATTGATATTACATTCTGCATTTGCTCTCATTGCCACCCACCGATTTAAATGAAATACAGGCCTTAATTTGTATGAGAAATAAAATATGTGAAAGGCACATGAGCACACCAGCTGTATGAGCCATCGGACCTTGTTATTGCAATTGGCATGGTGCATTCACAAGGAGTTCTTTTTTTAAAAGTACTTGTTTTTGATAATTTCATTTCTTATGTGTTTGAAAGGTGGAAATGTTGGAGAATACTTCACACTAAATAACACGTCAGGCAAACTGCTGGTCACTCGTAGCTTAGACAGAGAAGACATCAGCAATTTCACTCTTGTAGTTGAGTGCCATGACCTAGGCAGTCCCTCGAGAAGCTCCACTGCACAGCTCTATCTAACAGTCTTGGATGAAAATGACAACAGCCCATTGTTTGCAAAGACCCAGTATCAAATCTCTGTGACAGAAGACCTGGAGGAAGGCTCAGCCATCCTGGACCTCTCTGCTTCAGATGATGATGATGGCCTGAACGGTGAAGTTATGTACTCCCTCATTGACGACACCTATGGAGCATTTGCGATCGACATTTTCACGGGATCCATCATTACTACAAAGGCACTGGACCGGGAGACCAAGTCCCAGTACACATTTAGGGCTGTAGCAAGTGACTGTAGCACCCATTTTCCAAGGAGCACCACTATCAGTGTCATGGTGCACATTGATGATGTCAATGACAATGATCCTGTTTTTTTGCAGAGTCCTATCAGGGCCTTTGTGCCTGCTGAAACTGCTGTGAATGAGACAGTAGCCACTGTGAGAGCAGAGGATGTGGATCTGGGATCAAATGGAGCTATTGTTTTTAATTTGATGATAGCAGAAACTGTATTTCAGATTGATGTGAAGACAGGTGACATCATTCTTCGGGAGCCCTTGGCTTCCAATGATTTCAGTACCCAGCTGCTAGTGATGGCGTCAGATAAAGGCGTCGCACCTCGAACAGCCACAGCTGTGGTCATTATCTTTGCAGAAGAACAAGAGGAGGCCATCTCATTCACCCACAGCTTGTATGAAGCAAGTGTGCCTGAGAACAGTGTAGCAGGTGGGCATGAAATTCCTCTTCTTGGAGTTGCCAATCTCTCCTCCTTTTAGAATGGTAACTGTAATGAATAGTATCGGGAAACATTTCTTTTCTGTGCACCAGCAGGGAAAAGTTAATGTGGATGTAGCAAATACCCATTTCCCTTTTCCTGTGCACCAGCATGAAGAAAGATGTAATGGAGGAGGCATTGTCTGATCATCAGTGGGTTCATTCATTTAGCAAATGACTTTAATAATGGGTGGACAGCATTAACTTGTTGTTTCACTGGGCAGTGCACACAAGCTCAGATGAGGTGAGTGTTGGGAACCAGTTGCAACTTGGCATTTCTTGTTTTCACAGTACCCTTCACAAACTGTAGCAGCTTTCAGAAATACCTTAGTGAAGCTTTGGACTTTGCAGAAGAAGGAGAAAGGGGGGTAGGATAGGGTAGACGAGTTCAGAGGCTGGTGGTACATCGTCACTTGGACAGGCTTCTACAGTGTCTCTCTAGGCAGAGCCTGCACTGTGGAATGCTACCTATAGAACCAGCTCCAGTCACAAGCTGCTTACAGATTTGTTTGGATTTTTTTCTGGATGTGGATGAGAATTACTGCTCTACTTTTTATCATTCAAAGAACATTAGTAGTTACCCCTCCAGCCAATTAGATGTGGTATCTTCTCCTCCATCAGGGATTGGTTTTGTCCGAATGAGGGGCAGAAAGGAGTGCCTTTCACATATTTCTGTCCACAAATCTCACTATACAATCGGCCTAAATACATCTAAATACATCTCTAAATACAGATGTATTTAAAGATCTGAATTGCACTATATTCTCAATTCAAACAGCTCATGAGGTTCACCTTGAACAAGTAGTGTATCCTCTTTATAATTCAAATTTCCCTCAGTAAAACAAAAGGAGCATTCTTTATATCCTAAGGGTTTTGTGAGACTAGGGAATTCATAGATCTTGAGTAACAGCCTGTATATTGGATTATGAATCAGTAAATAAGAAATGTGTTAGTAATTTTGTAAAACCAATCAATATTCTTGGATGATTGCAAACAGAAGAGAGAATGAAGGGTGAAGATGGCTGTTGCAGTAATTACTGCTGTGGTTATTCAGCCATTCCTTCCTCTATTCTTGTTTGGGACTACAAGCCAAATTTTCAAATTGTTACATTTAACAAAAGAAAATAAAGATCAGAGCTTTATGGCAATAGGTAAACTGCTCTGATCCTAGATTTTTGTAAGTGTAGATGTGTTTCTGGGTCAGGCTAGAAAAGCCAGCCTGAAATTACACAACTGCCCCAAGGAACCATGGTATCAGAATGCCATAGTGTTCTCCCACTCAATCTATAGAAATATAATTTAAGATTCAATTTAAGTTGTTTTGATTAAAGGAAATTTAGCAAAGCTTCAGGGTAAACAGGAGGGTTTGATCACAAAACGTTACTTTGTGTTTAATAATACTTCTATTTGCTAAGAAGATAAAATTCTTTAAAGAATATAAGAGATTTTACCAAATACTAATACTGTTTGTCTCTGTTTATACTATTTTCCTTTTTTCATAAGTATACATAAATATCAAATATTTTACATTTCAGTGGGAAAGAAAAGCATGATTGTAATTAAAACTCTTACAGAAATTATCTTACAGGATAGATGTGATCCTGGGACCCCTACAAATGTGAATGGTACCAGTGTATTCAGTCCAGGGAAGATTTACATTACATGCTGATTATTTGTAGAACTGGTATTAATAAATGTGGCTTTTCTTCATAATTTTATTTCTGCCTTAACTGATGGAGGGCAAAAACGCTATGTTTATTTTAAAAAGAATAAAAAATGTGAATAATATAAACAACAAAAACCAAAGCCAAGAGTCCTTAGTTTTAATTTAGTCTAAACCCATCAAATGGGTAAGTGCCTCGGGAACTGGTCCTTGTGGTCACATTTTCTTTAAGTGTTTGAGCTCCATGTTTAATGACCTTCAGAAAACCCCATCTTTCTTTTTTTTTTTTTTTAATATTGAACCTTTAATGGCTTTAAATATTATAAACTGTATTACAGCAGGCACTTAGAAGCTAGTCAATAAATAATCAAGTGATTGTGCTCTTCAGAGGGTAAGAAACCTTTATTCACCAAACTTCTATTTGAATGGTTGTTTGCGTTACAGTTCCTTGGAGACAGATTCACCAGTATAACTTCTTGACTCCTCTATGTCTTTTTTCTATTAGATATAGAATATGTAGCCTCTTATTCTTTAAGTCACGGAATCGCAGAATGGGTCAGATTGGGAGTGACCAAAGTGGGTCATCTGGTCCCACCACCCTGCTCAAACAGGGTCACCCCAGAGCACAGGATTGTGTCCAGAGGGTTCTTGAATCATTATCTCCGTGCTCAGCTTTTCCTTTCGTGGCAATTAAGAGGTCTGAAGAAATAATGGCAGGGATGAACACAGGTTAGATGGCAAAGGATGGGGAAAAGAAACTACTATAGTGAGTACTGAATTGAGAAGAAAAACAATGATACAGTAGCGCAGTGCGGTGCTGGTGTTAGGACATATATATAGAAATACCCCTCATATAAAAAACAAATATGTCCTAACGCAGAATTCAGCAAATGTTTTGGAGCTGGTTTGTTCAGGTAGCAAATACGGTTCACACTGCCATGTTTTGGTTTTGAGTCTGCAGGCATAATGTTGGGATCTAGGCTGTATTAAACAGTTTGAGATACTTTCAAATGCAGTCAAATTGTCTGTGATAAACTGAAAAAAACCCTAAATTTACACATTTTGCATCTCCATGTCTTTCAATATTTTTAACTAATTCAGAGGTCAATTGCCTAGCATTTTGAGTCAATCTGACTCCATTCTGCTTGGAACCTGATCTCCCTGCTGCCTTGCTCTATCTCCAGTGCTGATCTCAGCCTCAATGTGCTTTGCAGGCAGAAAGGTCCCTTTCCCTGCAGAGATTTTTCTCTCTGTTAAGAGCTACAAACTGTGACCTCTGCTTGAGGCAATGTCTGAATTTCATATGATAGAAATTATGAGTTCCAGCAGATGGACATTTTCTGTTGCTCTTTATCTGTATAAGGCCTGTTTATGTCACAACAGACCTCAGAGTTTGGTTATATTTTTTTGACTGTGAACTGTAAAAGTTCACTGTTTGGAGGAATTGTTTTCCGTGAAAGGTATCAGAACACAAGAGATTTTTTCTCTTCCAAAAAGAAGTTATAAATAATTCTATCTACATGAAAAATGTGGAGGTTAAAGGATTAGGATATGAGGACCCAGAACAACAGTTTATTAACCTAACCTCTGAAAACCAAGGATTCAAGTAGAAATGCTGCTGCTTCCTTTATTTCTGGTAGTTTTTCTTCTTAAACACACAAACAAACAGACAAAAGGACTGCAGACATCGTTAAAAGATAAATAGGGATATTCTTCAGACCTTGCTTTTTTTCTTATTTTTAACTCTGCTCTGAGGATGCTGTGAATGGTTGCCCTTGTAGTTTTTTGTACAAATCAAAGTTGCTTGACAATGAGAATTCAACCTACAGCCCCGTATTTTAGTTCCTAAAAAACCCCAGCTCAGCATTCATACCTGTCTTTACATATTGGACAGATGGATGTTGATTCCAGAGCTTTTCTAGTAAATATCTTACAAGCATATCAACAAGTATGGAAAATTACATGTCATAATTGGCAACTTTTGCTTTTGACAGACAGATTTTGAGAGCAAATAGTAAACCCTTAACAGAAAAATCCCGGTTTTTAAAAAGTAGTATGTAACTGCTAAAATTAAAAAAGGTATCAGATCATTGCAATAGCAATGTTTCCTTTCATTTTTTATTCTAAAATCTCTTCCTCTGACATCCAGGACACTGAGTATGAGCAGTATGCCTTTTGTGATACAATAAAATAACTAGTTGTCTCTAACGCTGTTTGAAAGAGGCTCAGGTTGCTTCATTCCATTACAGCTGCATGGAATCAATTACAATTAAATAATTAAAACCATTAAATTCAATTGCCATATATGCCGGACAATTTCCTAAGTCACTTGAAAATAATAATTATTTGGATGTTTTGATAATCCTTTTAAACTTGCTGCATTTTTGTTAAATGTGATGATTCTGAGCAGGATAATTTATTGAGTTCCGCATTTTCCGTCTTATTCTATTCCAAATGGGATTTTTATTTCATGTGTCTTGCATTCTATATTAAATTATTGGTCTTTTGATGAAATTTGGATTCTATGTGAATTGACACATAGCTATGCACACAATTCCATCTTTTCATTCTCTTTGTCAAAAAATGGCTAATTAGAATTCTGGAGGATATTTGATTTAAGGTATTTTTCAAAAACCCAAATTGTATTCTGATAAATGGAGAAAAAGTAAACTCTTTCTGGTCATTCATGGGTAACATGATACACAAAAAAAAAGAAAAAAAAATTAGACATGACTTCAGGTAAGAGAGAACTCAATTGATTAATGTGATTTTGCAATTAGGAAAAGTGAAATCTCATAATTTTATTTAGGCAGGTAAAGTTATCAGATGTGTAGTTTACTGAGCAAGGAGGGATAGACAGTGCTCTGTCTATGAATTTATAGTACAGGAAAAATCATTGAGAATTATTCTTATTGTCTACTAAACTAATGAAGAAGCATCTAACCTAGAACACAGTTGTGCATTTGCTATTACTACCAGTACTATAAAATTAGAACAAAACCTTCTAGGGTGGACATGATGAAAATGTCTTACTGCTTCCATAGGTACATCACTTCTAACAGTAGAAGCCTATGAACACAAATTTACAGGAGAAGATATAAAATACAGCGTCTTCAGTGACCAGGAAATGTTCTCCATACACCCCATTACAGGTACATTTTTATAATTTTTTTCAAGTGTCGGTGTGTACTTTAGAGCATTAGCAAGTTCCTACCACAAGAACAAGGGCAGATATCTTAAGACTACTCCCTAGTAATAATTCTGTTACAGTGGACAGGTCATTAGTAAATCCAGGCAGTGTTGTAAACTTGATGTAAAAAGAAATTGAACACCAGTATACCTGTTTAAAACACTCAGTTCTGATTTACTATTGATCACCATGTGCTGGAAGTTAATAAACTGCTACTTTGTAATCCAAGCTGAGATTCCATCTTGTTTCTCATCATAAAGTTCCCCCAAAACTCAACAAATAAAATCCTTCAAAACACTTCTACTGTAGAAACATTAGACTCGTGTTGATTTTAATGCTCTTTGTTTCAGGCAAAACTTGATGTGTTTTAAAGTAAAGTCTGTTAATTTTTTTGTGATTGTATTTGTGTTCTGCAGCAAATCTGCTTTTACCTGCTCTTCAGTCAGGAATTCCAGGTGTAGGAGAGTGGCATGTTCCCCATGTGCATTTACACATTCTACTCTAAGGCACATACGAGAGCATAGCTACTCTGCTTACCTCTCGGCTCCTAAACATCTGCAATAAGTTTGCCTTCTGAATAGCTGTAGTATCTCTTTTTGGGATGGCATAGACAGTGTAAGCAGTTTTCCTCAGAAACAGTGTAAATAGTTTGTACAAATAGCTTTCTCCCTGAGTTTCTGAAGGCTTTAACCTCTGATTATCCTGATGTCTCCAGGCATCAAATGGCATACCACTGTAAAGCTGTCATGGTTGATGCTGATGGACAATTAAAATAATTCTTTTTAGATGAGGGGCACTTGAAGTGCATACTTTTGATTTTCAAGTCCTTCTTATTTCACTGAAATAAACTTAGAGAGATTAGTCTTAAAGAAAATCTTAGACATAGACAAGTTTTTTGCTGAGGAAGTGAATCTTCTCCAATATCACCTTCAAAAAAAAAAAAAAGAAAAATCAAATGTGATTTCCTTTTTTTGTATCAAGCTAGGCTGAAAAATGGTTAGATGATGCTTTAAAGAGTCTCATAAGCACTCTCTTCACAAACAGGACTGGAATTTCTATAGCAGTGAATGTGTCACAAGTCTCCTTTTGAGACATTTGATCCATTGTGGTTTCTTCTGTTTCCTTTCCTCTGAAGCCTTTCTTCTGTTTCTTAGAGAACATTAATTGGAGTTCGGGCTTTAAGAACTTTTGAAGAGAGGCTCTTAAATTAGCATAATTTTGATACCAGTAATTCTCTACCCATTGCTTCTACAGCAGAAATATTTTGAGCTGTATCAATGCCCTGTCTGGAATACGTGTTCTGAACAGGCAAAGGTCTGCTTTACTTGTCTTTTCAAGCACTGATGTTAATTAACCACCCTTTAGAGAAGACTTTCTACCACTGTAATTTTTCATTATACTGTAGAATCATTGAAAGTAGAGTAAGAGGTGACTCAAAGACATGAGCTAGTCTGTGCTGTGATGCAGAAGGGGAATCAATTGTTCCAAAATCTGACAGAAATCTGTACTGTTCATAAAAACCATCAGGGATAGTGATTCTGCAAACCCTCTCAAAAGTCTGTGAAAGTCTTGGCAGTTGGAAAGTTTTTTTTTCATATTTATCTGAATGTTTACTGAAATGTTTTAAATTTATTACTTCTTAATCTAGTAAGAGTAGACATAAGACAAAGGCAACCCCCCCGTTACTTACATATTTTAAGACTCTTACCCTGTTTCTTCTTTGTGTGCACTTCTCCAGAATGAGCAACTCTTTCACATGATCCTCCTAGGTGGTGTACCTCAAATTTGATTATTTGTTCCACTCTACAATAGAGTCTTTCAGTTTGCTCTCTGTCATCTGGAAGTGTGTTCCTTCTGCCACTGTTTTCTCTGTAAGCAGAATGTGATAATTTTAAAGTGTTGTGCTGAAAATAAAACACGTTTTATGTTCAAGACTCAGGTCCATAAACAATAGTTTATGTTTGCTTATCCTAGAAAATAAAAAAGAAAAGCACTAGTTTGGAGAGCCACAGTTGATTTGCTTATGATATCCCAAGTTTGGGATAATCATATTCATGACGTCATTGCTGAAAAGTCCATGCAAAACTGAATTTGAATTCTAATGAAAATTAATATACAAATTAAGTAAGTCTTATGTTTAGATGTAATGGAGAATTATGAGTATATTCCTAGAACATTGAAACAATGACTATGAATTTCCAAGGACATTTCACTTTTCATGTGGAGATGTCCAGTTGCACTTGTCATCTCAGTAAGTCTCATTACTTGTTTATTTTTGGTAGAATAACAGCTCAGGGGAGGGGGCTCACTGCACCAGAAGGAGTCAGTGTTTTACCTGTCTGTCAGTCAGATACAGAAATTGATACAGCTGTTGCCTGATATGGATTTTGATGGAGGGATAGATGTAGACACTCTCAGATGAGGGACGAGAGTCTCGCTGTCATGTGCCAAGGAGGACACGTCATACAGACACTTTGTCTCTATCCCTGTGCTAGTAAATTGGCTTTGTTTTAGGAAATTGTCAGCGTGGTGGTGGTTGGTAAAAATTTAGCTATCCAAGATTTATTCAGTAACTAGCATGTTGGGGTGATGGGAGGTAGAAAAAGGACACAATGGAGAGCTTGCTGGAATTCCGTCATGTGTTCAATGGAAGTGACCATATATGTTAGGAATTTCATAACTGTATTTGTACATGTTTTTTCCTGAAAGAGTGTGTCACATCTTGGGATTTTTTATATTTTTCTTGTAATAAACCAGGCACAATCACAGTAAAAGAGCCAAAGTACCTTGATTATGAAGTTAAGTGTAAAATACACCTTACGGTTGTGGCTGAAAATAGCTTCAATTCGGCGTTCTGTGGAGTGACAGTTTTGATTCAAGATGTGAATGACAATGTACCTAAATTTGAGCAAAGCTATTACAAAGCATCGGTATGGGAAGGCCAGAGTCCTAAAACAGACATCATACAGGTAAGTGGAAGTATCTCTTCCCATGCACAGTGCTGTTGTTAAAAAGAAGTTTGGCTGATCTGTTCGTCACTACAATCTGGTTCGGTCTGTTGTGGACTACTCTCTCTTAAAAATTGGGGTGAGAGTGGGATTCTTGGTGTTGCTACTACTTTGCTTGATTTTTTTTTTTTCTAGACCACATTTCAGATCAGATCATTCATTAAGGTCTGTTAAGCTGAAAGAGTATGCTGTATCTTAATAATTGTGGGCTTAGAATTTAAACTCTCTTTTTTAAAAAAATTCTGGTTTTACCTTCAAGCAATTGAAAAATACCATTCAAATCTGTGGTTCTGGTTACAGTATAGGCTGGGTCTTGTATTAATGCCTCTCCTGAAAGGACTGTAGCAATAAAAAGAATACTTTCTACTCATCAGACTGGTAGAGTCAAACCCAAGTGTTCAATTTAAAATCTGGTGCCTAAAGAACAGCTTGTCTTAATTTAAATGTGCAAACACTTCTTCCTCTGAATGGATCCATTCTCCCAAAATGTTTCCAGCTGGCCATGTTAGAGCAAAAGAAGACATCAGTTGGACTAGAAGAACACATAATTTCCTCAGTACATGTTCTTGCATTGCAAGTCAGGTCACGGTGAGGGTCATGTTAGGTACTAAAGATATTCCTTCTCTAGAGAATAAATAAATGAAAAGCTACAAATGCCTCCAGGGCAAAGTGATTAGAAACTGATGGGCATTGTATTTAGAGAAACATATGTCCAGGAATGGAGAAAAATCAAAAGGCAGTCAATCCAGATGTGTAATCAAAATTTTATGACAGAATACATTCTATTATGTTTCCTTTATTCAATCTGACTGGTTGCCTCTGCTGTGTTTTGGATCCTGGACTCATTATAATGCTTGTTCAGCAATCAAAAAAATACAAAGATGACTCTTCAAAGAGTAAGAGGACTCTTTGAGAAACCTGTTCACTGCTGATGAAGTTACTTATGCTGTTGGCGGATCTTTACAGATTGCCTCTGCGCTTTTTACATTTTTTGATTGGTATTTTTAAAAGGTAATTAATGAACTATTCTGTGAAAGCTCTGAAAGCTTAGTAGTTTAATTATTTTAATCTTTGTCTGTTTGTGTAGCAGCAATACTTTAAAGGTCAGTTCTGTACCACTGAGTAAGTGCATTTTTATGTGCTCAACAGGGAGAGCATTCTAACAGCAACTAATAGTAAAATGATTACATTCAGCCCTAATGCTTTATGTAGCTGAATTTCAAATTACTCATTCATGTGCGGCCCATTGCAGTTTGCGAGCAGATTTTCTGACCTTACATGACACTCAAGCTGGGGACAAAGATGATGATTTATTTAAATGTGTGCAGTCAAAAGGAAAGTAATTAGAAATACCCGACTGTAGTAAAAGGGTTTTCTTTCTGAAATTACATTCCGCTGTTTTTAATTAAGCCTCACTTTTGCTCACAAACAGGTATTTGCAACTGACCTTGACAGTGGGCTAAATGGAGAAACTGAATACTCAATTTTATCTGGTAATGAAAATGCAACATTTCTAATTGATTCAGCGCGAGGAATTCTAGCAACTAATACAGCCCTAGACTATGAAAACACTTCATCTTACAGGTTTGTATGTAAGGTTCTCATAAAAATGCATTCTTTTGTTCAGTCTAACGTGAGAATATTCATGTTACATATTTCATAGTTTCCTGTTGATATCCATTACCCACAGAACCTGGGTGCAAGCCAGACAGCACTGAGAACAGCACTAAAGCTGCCTATTTGTCCTATACATTCTTGCATACTTACCAAATTTTGAGAAAGAAATACAGTCTTGTTTAATCTGTGACAACACTTATTTATAAAAGCGTGATTATTCACTATAGGAACAATGACAGTTCCTGGATTTTAGTTTATTAATAACTGTACAGCCATTCCCTCTTTGGAAACATTCTCTATAAATCTGTAAAGACAGTGGAAACACTCAAATCAAATCCAATAAATAAGGATATGTTCTCATTTTTAATTGGTAGATAGTTCAAATTTTCTACTCTATGATGTGATAAAGATGCTTTTAAAACTGTTTTCATCTAAGTATTAATTTTTTCTTGTTTTTCAGAAACTCTGAATAAATATGGTCAAGTGGACATGACAGTTTTTCTTTATGGGTCATGCCATAGTTGGAATTAGAAAGCAAATAAATCATGCCTTGAAGAGAAAATATTACTATGCAGATTCATTAATAGACCCATTTTAAGTACTGCAGTCTCCACAAAAAGTATTATTTCTGTGTATGTGTCCGTAGAAATTACTTTTTTTTATCTGGTTGTGGTATCAGTTAAAATATTTGCAAGTTTTCCTGTCCTGTGGGACCTCAAAGTTTTAAATATCCAATAAGAATTCTTCTCAATGAGAATAACTTGTAGAAAACCACATCCAAAAAGATTGACAAAGTATGTGGGTTTTTTTTTAATATCAGGCTGATTTGATAATAATGTCCTCAAAATACTTTGCTTTACCTTAATACATGGGACACTTAATTTGGAGGGGTTTTTTTCAGTTTTTCACTGAATTAAAAACATCAGTTCTGATTTTCAGTACTTTAAGTAGCATAATACATTTTATTTCTAACTAGTACTTCAAAAGAGCACCTGGAATAAGTCTTTCAAAGGAAGGATGTTTACTGTCGGTTCAACCTTAGTTGAACTTGGAGCATAATAATTCTCATATCTCTCTTTAACTGATTTATTTCAGTATTTATGTTTGAATTCTAGACTTTCAAATTGACAGTTTCTTCAAGGAATCGGTAGCTTCATGGTCATTCTCTCTAAAATAAGTTATTAATCTGTACATTGTTAGGTGAAAAGTGAATAGCAAAAGAAGCTTTCAAAACTATTTTCCTACTTGATGTCAAAATGTTGCTGTTGGTTCTTTCCAATTTGCAAGGAGTTGATTATATATCTAAATTGAACATTTTCATCCCCAGAAGTTCTAAGTGCTTTATAACAGGACTTACAATGGAAGTGTTGACAGAACCCTAATTTTAATGCCTTGGCTAAGATGTTTTTGAGAAGGTTTTTTTACCTGAAACCTTAGAAAGTGATTATTTTTAGTAAAATATTTCCATACGTATACCTTACCAATATTCATTCTAGAAAAAATACACTTTCTGGGTGGAATTATGCATGGTCACTGATTGAATACTAGCCTGCAATTCAAGTTATGTCTTCTGTTGGATCAGAAACCACAAGGATACCCAGAGCAGAGCTGGTGTGGTTAAGGAAAGGAAACGCTGCAAGCCACAGCTTGAGTTACAGCCTTAGTATTCCGTACTGTCATGAACATTTAGGAAGTAACATCTATTTGACACTTTTAATTGTAACTTGGAAGAAAGAGGGAGAAATAAAGTGTTTAGAAGATCTTCAGGGAGGCCAAAAAAATGTGGTGCTATGTGAAAACATTTGTTAGTACATAAAAGATTTAATTGAGATGCTCAGCTTTACCCTGTATATCCTTTAGCATAGCTCGATGTTTCCTTTTTTTTTTCCCTTTTTTTTTTTTTTTTTTTTTGGATTCCCATTAGATTTAATTTTGAATTCCCTTCTGGAATCTCCCCAACTGGAAAGTGGTGAAGTCTTCCAAATAATCTTTGCTTACATTTGCGTTTTATTGTTCAGAAGCTACTTCCAACAAAGAGTAAACCTCCTTTTTATCATGTTTATCATGTTGCTGCTTAACCATTTTCTTTGCTATATTGTTTGTGGAAACGAAAAGTTTGTTTACAGAATTTACTACCCATCCTTATGCAGGTGTGAAATGGAAGTGTACAGTCAAAACTCTTGTAATCTGACAGTAAGATCTGGTCCCACTAAAATCAGAGGGAACTTTTCCATTGTCAAATAGTGCATGTATTCAGGGTTTTCACTTTATCACTTGCATTTATAATGTAATAGGAGGGCCACTCTGTGTCTGCAGGCATTCGGGCTGAATACTGTTTTGGATGTTTTCATGTTTCCTATTTCCACATCCCTTTTGTCCCCTTTACAAACAATGAAGTGAGTCAGGTTCCTCCAAATGATAATTTAGTACTTAGGTTTTAATTCCTGCTCTGAATTACCAATGGGATAACTGTGTCTTATTTGAAAGAGTTGTTTAACCACTTATATTTAATATGAAATTGGGTGAAATGAATACAGAGGAATGCTTCCATTTCTTTGTATGACTGTACCATTTTTTTGCCATGTAGAATCTCCTGGACTTTTTTCCCGCAAAACCAAAAAAGAAACCTGTGGACAGGCAACCTTACAGAAAGAAAGATGGAATTTAGGGGTTGCAATGAGGAACAGAAATCTTTTGGGTTTAAAACTTCCCCTGCTTATAATAATGGTGGATAATTCAGTGATTTCTGATCAGAAGTGACAATTAGTGCTTCCTTTGATTGTAGGTTGGTTGTACAAGCTGCTGATAAAGGAAACCCCAGACTCTCTGCTACAAGTATTGTGAGGATAGAAGTGTTAGATGTTAATGACAACGCTCCTGTTGTCCAACCACTAGGTGAAGTGGAGGTCCCAGAAAGTAAGTGTGAAAATACAGCTAAGTTTTGTTAAGGCTAGGAATTGTCAGATAATAATAGTGCATTTGGTGATTTGTGTAACCAAAAAACTGTAGTAAAAATTATAATGGATAGTATTAAAGCTGAAATATGAAAGCAAATTTTGATCTGCTTTTATTCTCAGAGGCATTATTTTTAATCTTTAGACACTGTGTTTAAGAATAATTTGGAACAAAACCATAGGCAATTCAGATAGAGGGAAAAAATCTGCAGAAATAGAACTATAATCTGTTCATTTTGGGCTCCAGTATTGTGTCCTTCATTTGTCTTCAATTTCTGCTCTTCTCCAATAAAAAGGTTTGGTGTTAAAACCAGCATTGCTAGAAAAGAGACATTTTCAACTCCATTGTAATGAAAGAAATACTTTCTATAAATTTGAATGAAGTGTTAAAATGCTCTGTAGCTTGATCCAGTTGATGATCATGAAGAGAAGGGTGCAGGACCTCCTGAGTTCTCATCCCAGCATACATCTTGTGTGTTGTGTGACATTAGCTCAACATCTGCATACTCTGAGTCCTGAACTTGTAATTTTCAAATACAGGCATCATGTGAATACATTAAGATACACAGCAGAAAATTTATAAACACCAGTACTCCTGTTAACAAAAGGGATCAAGTCTGTCTTTTCTGATATGTTTTAGTCTTTCCTAAATTTCCCTCCCACCAGTAAAGACAAGTACAGAATTCATATATGCACAGCATCTGTAAACTACTGGTTATTTAATTAGTTTTTTGTATTCTGTTTAAAAACACTTGCTTTAGGACATGGCACAGCATTTTTGAGGCTTTGTGCCCCAGGCATGGAAATAAGAAATGGTTTCGCTCCTGTTAGTTCCAGGCTGTATAAAATGACCACTAAAAGGTTCAGTCTGCAGTCTCTGATACTGTCAATTTGGCCCATGACAAAAGCTATCTGTATCCAGTTTCTCAATCTCATAGGATTATACCTTGATCTCTTCACATTTTTGTGCCATGTAGGTCTGTCTGAAGGCCTTGTTTCTCTCTAGTGACCTTCTCCTCCTCTGGAAAAGCTTCAGAATTGCATTTGCCAGTTCTACCCAGATCAGGGGTCTCTGATGCCTCAGTTAAATATTCTTGTGGCATTGTTCAGTAAATTCACATCACCTAAATGCTTGTGGAAAACCATGTAAATTCCTGTTGCTGGTAAAGAAACTGTTATGACTTGACTGGATCTGGAAAAGTCTAAAGAAAACCCAACTTAAAATTGGGATACGGCACGTACCTTTGAAGAAATTCACTTATTTCCATTGCTTTTTTGGATATTGTGATTACTGTAAAACATAAAGTTTCAATACATCAAAAGTTATACAGAAAGATTACATATATCCAAGATCCAATAGTACAAAATAGGCAAAGTCTTCAGAAATTGTAACATTATCTTTTAACTTTGACTTATTCTCAAAATTACGGTTTCAGATGCCCTGCCTGGTTTTATAGTGACTCAAGTGTCAGCAAGTGATGCAGACTCCAGGCCAGCACTTCAGTTTGGTTTTATTTATGATAACTGTCCTGGAATGAAATTTGCCATCGATCAACACACTGGTGTAATCATAGTGGTGGAACCATTAGATTTTGAAGAAACTGCTGTGTATATGCTGCATATCATAGTTTCAGACTCTGCGCATCAAACAGAAGCAGAACTCACCATCCACGTTTTGGACATCAATGATAACCCTCCAGTTTTTACTCAAGATTTTTATCAGGTGGGAACACGGCAAATAGACAATCAGCATGTGGTATCTTTCCGTATATGATGATAAATAGTAGGAGTGCTTGTTTATGTTTGTCTTGAGCACTGAGAAAGAAAGGTCTCTGCAAACTATTATTGAGCAGAAACAGAGCAGCGCTCTTCTAGGAAACCCCAGCCCCTTCCTAAGAATTCTGCTGAAAGGACTGAGGAAAAACTATTCAGTTTCAATATTTGTGGTTTCAGTCTTCTCTGTGTGTAAATGCTAGCATGGGCAAGTAACGATGGGCAAACCAAAGTCTTTTCTGTTGTGCCCAATGACAGTACAGGAGGCAGTGGGCACAAATGGACGTACAAAAAATTCTATTTAAACATCAGGAAACACTTTTTTAAAAAAAAACCTCTAACAGTGACTAAGTATTGGCACAGGTTGTCCAGAGAGGTTGTGGAGTCTGTTTCTGGAGATAATTCAGCAGTATACAGACACAGGCACCCTGTTTTAGGTGACCCTACTCCGACCAAGGATTGCATAAGGTGACCTCCTTGGAGGTGCCCGACAGCCCCAGCCATTCTGCAGTACTGTGAACTGAGCTGTTTGACTTGGTGCTTTTTGTGTGTGGTGGATGTCCTCAGAGCCAAAAATATGAGGCACCACAGAAGACTTGGATTTAATAATGCTTAATTTATAAGTCTCAGACAGTTTTAGTAAAGAAATAAATCTAAACATTTGGCTTAGTAAAGAATTTTCAACCTCTGAGCATGTGCAGGCACAGGAGTTCAGTCACTTAGATACCTCTGGGACAAACTGTAGGCACCTGTGAAACTTTTGGGTGCCTGAGTTGACAGAATTTGTTTAAATTTCCCACTTAAAATCATAAATCTAAATTCTGGAAAAAATGCACTATTAAATCTCAAGTGATTTTTAGACCTTAGTTTTCCTCAACCCTCATATGTGTCTGATTTTGGAGAGTAGTTTAGGCAAGTATTTGCTTGTAAAAATGCTAGGAATTTTTTTTGTAGATTGGAGTAGACATTTTAGGGAGCATTATTAATTGATGCAATACAGCATAGATTTATTTGCTATTTTAATGTAAACAGCTGAGCTTCTCTTTCCACAATCCTGATGTTTTGATGTGTTGCTTGGCAAGTAAGATACACTGCTCTTTTTGGTTGATGATACATATAATTCCCTATTTATCATCCTGTATTTTTACCCTTTTATTGTCCCTTCAATTGTTTTCATATTTATGCTCCTCATATATAGTTCAATATATGTATGTGGTTATTATATAATCTCTCTGTTTAAAATATTTAAACTAACACTTCAAGTTGTGACAGAGGTGGCTGCTATATCATACTGTTCATTTGAAATTAGATTTATAAGGTGAAAGGAAACTTTGGTCACAGAAGTGCTGTATCTGGACTTGAAACAATGAAAATTCTTTAAAAGGGAATGGACTTTCTTGGTTTCCTAGAAGAAAAAAATGGAGCATTTTGAAAAGCTAAATTCTAGGAACAATCCAGTGGTGATTAAGTGGCCTAGTGTTGGAATTTTCAGGGTGCATATGTTGGTTTTTTAGTGGTCAATCTTATACTGCAGACAGAGACTGCAGACTGTATTCCATGTATGGAAATGAAGGGGGTTTTGAAATCATAGGGAAAAGCCTTTAGTTGCAGTCCATAAGTGTACTCTTGAAAAAAGTGATTCATTTATTCTCTGAAGTTGCTGTCATAATGAACTAGATGGATTTTATCACTGTTTAAAGCTTACTATGAATTTTGGCCGTATTGAAGGCGTAGTTTTCAGTATCGCCGCTCTTTCTGGTTTTGTCCCAGAAGAAAATGGGTAGGTAAAACTTTTTCCAAAGCTGGTAACTGTGTGGGTTTTTCTAATAAGATCAAATAAAAGCATATGTATTTTTTAATATCTAAAATCTTTTATTAGGCTCTAATTTTAATTTATATGTCAGGTGAACTTGCCAGAGCTCATTTCTATGGATGCCGCTGTTCTGACACTCTCTGCCATGGATAGGGACTCTGAACATAATGGATTGATTTCCTACAAAATCCTCTCTTCCTCTGAGGGATTTTCCGTTGATCACAAGAATGGTGAGTCTGTAAGCATGGTTTATTATTTTAGCTTTTAAAGTGTAAATCGAAGAGTCCTACTGCTTTCTCACGTGTTGGCAGTGATTACTTGAGTTCTGGAAATTTGTGGTGGCCAAAGTCCATCACGTGTTTTTGCTAAATCTGCCATTATCAGTCAGGAACTGATTGCATCAAAGAGTTCTCAGTTTGTCCCTGAACTGTGCATATTTTTTCTGGTCTAAATGCAGTATGTGTATTTGATACTGCATCATTGAGGGGAGGTCTTGCCTTCACAGCATTAGCTATGATCTCTTAGAATCATGGAATAGTTTGGACATGATCTTTAATGGTCATCTAGTCCAGCCCTCTGCAATGAGCAGATACATTTTCAAATAGGTCAGGTTGCTCAGTGTCCTGTCTAACCTGACCTTGAATGTTTCTGGGCATGGGGCATCCACCTTTCTGGGCAATGTGTTCCTATGTTTCACCACCCTCATTGAAAAAACTTGTTTCTCGTATCTACTTTGAATTTATTCTCTCACAAAAGGCCTTACTAAAATGTCTGTCCCCATCCTTCTAAACCCCCTTTAGGGCCACAATAGGGTCTCCCTGGAGCATTCTCTGGGCTGAACTATCCCAGCCTTTTCTCATAGAAGAGGGGCTCCAGGCCTCTGATCGTTTTATGGCCCTCCTCTGGATTCGCTCCAACAGGTCCATGTGTTTTCTTTGCTGAGAACTCCAGAGCTGGATGCAGCACTCCAGGTGGGCTTTAACAAGAGCAGAGGGAGTGAATCACGTCCCTCTCCTGCTGCCCACACTGTTTTTGGTGCAGCCCAGGATGCAATTGGCTTACTGGTCTGTAAGTGCACATTGACCGGTCATGTCCAGTTTTTCGTCTACTGGTACCCCCAAGTCCTTCTACACAGGGCTGCTCTAGCCTATAATGATACCAAAGGTTGCCCTGACTCATGTGCAGGACCTCGCAGGACCTCAGCTTTGTTAAACTTCATGAGGTTCCCATGGGCCCACTTCTTGAGCTTGTCCAGGTCCTCCTGGATGGCATCCCATCCCTCAGGCATGTCAACTGCAGCACTCAGCTTGGTGTCATCTGCAAACTTGCTGAGGGTACGCTGTAGCCCACTGTCTGTGTCACTGATGAAGAGGTAAAACAGTACTGGTCCCAGTATAGACCCCTGGGAGACGCCACTTTTCACTGATGTCCATGCGGACATTGACCCACTACTCTCCAGATGCAAGAGAATTGCGTTGTTGTGCACAGCCATGACAGCTGAGTCATTTTCAAATATGACTGTCAAGAATCAGCTTTTGGAATCACATTTACTTGCCTGTGAAATGTAGGCTTTTGTTAATTCTGTATTATTTTCAGGTACAGTATTTACCACGGAACCAGTTACGCAGCTGAACAATATTTCCATTATTCATCTCCTGATAGAAGCCACAGATGGTGGCAGTCCCCCTCTGAGTGCAGTTACCTCCGTAGAGGTCCATGTAGAAGATGTAAACAACTGTGCCCCTCGCTTCCCAAAGGTTCTGTACAATCTCAGTGTGAGCGAGGATGCCTCAGTTGGAGAAAATGTCCTCCGGTTCTCAGCCGTCGACTATGATTGGACACGTGAAAACACTTATGTTGAATACTCCATTATTGGTGGCAACGGTGAGAATTTATTCTCCATAGAAACAAGTGTCATGGAGTTGGAAACATCCTACAAACTTGTTGGCAGTCTTGTTTTGAGCAGTGCTCTTGACAGGGAAGCAGCTGCTTCTCACCAGTTGGTCCTCCTTGCCTCTGATCGTGGAACACCCTCCTTGAATTCAACTGCTACGGTGCTAATAACTGTGCTGGATGTTAATGATAATCCTCCAGTATTTAGCAGCCCAGAGTATCATGTTCATGTCAAAGAAAGCATCCCTATAGGGAGTCACATCACTGAAGTTTCAGCAAAAGACTGTGATGCAGGCATTAATGCAGGGATCACTTATGCTATCATCTCTGGAAATGACAGAGGGCATTTTTACTTGGACGGTAGAACAGGATCTATAAATTTGACGAAAACACTGGATTATGAGGATATCATGAAATTCACTTTGATTATCCAGGCCACGGATGGAGGAACTGATGTAAAAAATATGGCTTTTGCTGTTGTTCTTGTTAGTGTCCTAGATGACAATGATTATGCCCCACTTTTTTTGTTTCCCAGTCTGAGCTGCACTGTCAGTGAAAATCTGCCTACCTTTTCTTTTGTGTGTGCTGTTTGTGCATTGGATTTTGATAAAGGCTCCTATGGACACCTTACCTACTCCATTCAGTCTTCATGTTTGGCTCATCGCGAAGCTCCTAGAGACCATGACATGTTCTTCATTGATCCTTTAACAGGAGATATTCATACAAAGCAAATGTTTGACTATGAAAGTCAAAATAGGTACTGTCTCATAATCCAAGCAAAAGACAAAGGTGACTCACAGGCTACCACTACAGTTCAGGTAGATATTGAGGGGAGAGATGAATTTGACCCAGTGTTTACACAAGAATATTATTTCTTTAATCTCCCTGAGAAGAACGAAGCAGGCCAGATGATTGGCAGAGTAACAGCATCTGACAGTGATGGTGGATTGGATGGAGTTGTTCATTACTCCCTTCTAAAACCTTCTCCATTCTTTTCTGTGAATCAAACCAGTGGTAATATTTATTTGACTCAGACTGTTCACGGAAAGAAAAATGGCATCAAAATAAATGATGATACTCTGGAATTGTTGGTAAGAGCTCAAAGCCCCAAAATTGAGTCAAGGTTCACAGTATGCACCGTTTTTGTAAATGTTTCCAGTCCTCCTGAGAGTGATCCCACAGTGTCAGCTCACAACTTGAGGGTGAGTGTTTCCACCTCACTGATGGTGTTCCTGCTGCTTACCATCAGTCTTATCACACTTACTCTGAGACTTAAACAAAAAAATCTGATGAATGCTTGTGTGACAAAAGAAGCAGTATCTTCCTCAGCTACTGATGTGAATTCAGTAAGAGAAGACAAGTACTGCCAGAAAATCCAAAGTACTGAGAGCAGTATGCTTCCCATGGGTGCTATAGCAAAATGGCTGAGCCTAGCAGGAATTGGAGAGGGGAAGGATGATGATGTCTCCTGCAGGCATTCAGACTCCAGTGG
The DNA here is from genome assembly GCA_013397915.1 of Daphoenositta chrysoptera. Lineage (NCBI taxonomy): Eukaryota > Metazoa > Chordata > Aves > Passeriformes > Daphoenositta > Daphoenositta chrysoptera. Next base: position 440,763 of record VZRO01006722.1, read on the forward strand.
CCATGGTTCTGCTGAAGGAGAGATGGCAGAGGACGAGGAAATCCAAAGGATCTATGAGTATCCTTGCAGAAAAAGCACTGGCTCAGAACTGAGCAAGCACAGCTCACAGATGCCAGATTCAGGGATCCCAAGAGAGTCAGATCAGCTCTCCTATCAGTCTGGAGAAACAGATGTCACGGCTACCATGCAAAGCATGGAGAACATGCAGACCATCAAAGGAGAAAGCAGAGAAGAAGCCTGTGACACAGTCTATGCACACAAAATTTTGTCTCAAACATTTACGAAAATTGGAATAAAAGAGAAAGGCATTATGACAGACCTCACAAGAGGCTGTGTCCTGACGTTAGATAAGCAAGAGTGTGGGTATGATTTGCTTGCAACTGTTGGCACCTCTGATGAGGATCCCAGAGGTTATAACTGGGATTATGTGCTCAGCTGCGAACCCAGATTTCAACCTCTTGCCTCAGTGTTTAATGATATTGCAGAACTGAAAGATGAAAATGTTCACATTCACAACTTCTCTAAGGAGAAGAATTCTCTTGTTTTCCTTCCTCCCTTGATAACGTCAGTAGCACAGCCTGGCATAAGGACAGTGCCACCAAGAATGCCAAATACAATATCAGGGCAAGCTTTTAATAAATACCCTTATCCTCCTCTTATCCATAATCATGGATACCCTCCACCAACCATGACTCCCAGATTTTCTCCTACTCTCTCTTTGCTTACTGTGCAGACACCTTCTGCTTCTCCAGTAGTGTCTGATGGGAAAATGATACGAACATGTCTTATTGATCCAAGCTATGAACTTGCAACAGAGGAAGAAATTCAGGTCTAGGTTATTAGCTGATAATATTTCACAGTAAAAAATATATCTAAATATGTATTTTGTTATTTTCTAACAGTAAAATATGCCTGTCAGAGCTGTATCACCAGTATTCTTTCTGTTTTCATGAGCCTAAAAAGTTAAAATATGAAATAGCTGGAAACTTGGTAACAATACCTCTTTTTCTTCCCAGAATACACTGTGAGAACATGAGGCTTTTCTTCCAGCTCACAACTGTGCTTTCCTATGTAAAACACACAGCTAAGTGCCTGATAACCAATTTGACCAATTTTACCATTTTTCTTATAAAATACATTAATAACAAATAAACTGAAGTAATTCTTCATTGTGGAAAACATTTGTTAGCATACTGGTGGGTTCTGACTGCTTCTGTGGTGGTATTAGTGGAGGGTACGGGAGAGATGTGTAAGTGCAGCAGGTTTGGGGGTGGGCAAGGGATAGAACAAGAATTCCTACTGAGGTCTTTCTCCAGTGTTTACCCAGGTTTCCCACATCTCAGCTTCTGGGTCCCAATGATCTGTTGGGCCTGAGTGGTTTCATCATCTGCAATGGCTCTGCAATGGGCTTTCTTAACTATCTTTGTGCTGTGGAACCCACTCAGCAGTTTCTGTGCGCCTTTTGTTTATCTCCTGGTTTAAAATCCATCAGGTCACAATAATCTGAATAATGGATCACCTGTGGAAAACAGAATAACCAGTGGTAAGACAAAAGCAACCATCTTCTCTATTACTAGATCCCAAGTAGATATCTATTGTCTTTTTGTCCTATTACAGAGGCTGTCCTGGTGCTCAGGCAGCTGTAAGAATAGACAGTGTTAGAATTCTGAAGGTCTTGTATGCCTGCACCCTGGTCTTTGGTTCTGTGCTAGACCAAAGATCTCTACAAGACCAGAGAATCTGGCCTTGTTTGTTGTATGTATCATACACATGGCATTCTGTGTATGTGTGTATATCCAGACACACACACATGCTGTATATGCTTGTATATTGTATATTGATCAATAAAATACACAGAAACACATCTAGAATAACTCTGTTTCTTCCTCAAAGTATGTTTAAAGGTCTTTTGCATCACATGTATTAAAACTGGGCTGTAGGGAATTGTCTAATTGGTGCCTGGGAATCTGCTACAAGTTGGATGTGTACAGAGGTATGTATTGTACAGGTCATAACAGGTGGGGGATAGGCCCAGAGTGGTTAGGCTGAGTGATTTTGTGGGATCAGTATCACGTGTGCAGAGGCTGCTTTTCCTAAGTTGTACATGTCAAGATTTGCAGCCTGTGGGCTCGTAACCTATCTTTGAATAAGATCTTGTTTCTGAGGCTACACCAACACTGTACACCCTGCACATGCAGCAGGATTCATACTGCTATGCAAGGGTGCTTCTTTTATAGCTGGCATTTGTTCTTTGTACTGCCATGGAGTCAGAAATGAGACATAGCTTAAGAATTCATTGGGACAGACAAATTTAATAAGAAAGAAGATGGGATGGTAAGTTTTGTAGTCAGACAAAAAACTGTGCCAGGGAGAAGAAAGCAAAAAAGAGGAGTCATTCCCAGTTCATATCTGAACACAGAGATTCATTTTAAGGACATTATTTCAGAATGAATGTTATTCTCTGCCTGTTAGCATTATGTTATGTACAGCCTGTTTGGTTTTAACTTATATGTCTTAAGTTATAAAGTAATTTCTAATACAGTGAAAGGTATTTTTTGGGTGTTCACTTCTGTGTAGTTATCAGGAGGCATGCAAACCTACCTTTTCTGAAGTCAACAACTTTGCTAATTTGATTTTAGTTTCCAGATGGTCATGGACAAGTGGCAGCTATTGCTCTGGTGAGCAATGCGCACATACCATCCTTGGAGGGGTCACCTTTCCAGCATGGGATCAGTGGAAGAATGAATGCTTTACACAACAAAACTGTTTCATCCCTCACATTGATGGATATGAAGCAGTTAACTAGGCCTTCATTTCTTGTGTAGAATCTAGGCTAATGGATGAGTAGTTTTTTCTTTGCTAATATGGCTCTTGCAAATGTTCTAGTGCTAATAGCATTAGAAATCATTCAAAAGCAGCAGTAATCATATTTAGGACAATATTTGGACCTCACCTTGCTAATGGGTGTCCACCTCCTAGAGTTCTTAAAAAACAAGAAAAGTGTTTCTGTGTGGTTTTTGCTCCTTCAAATTCAGCTTTTTTTTGATGCCTTTCTAAGAAGATTAGATATGATTTGCATCCTATTTATCAAGCACATGATATAACCGATGCATACTTTGTGCTCCTATTAAGTGTTACAGCAATCTTTCCTTTGTCTCTTACGTATTTATTGATTTTTTTATCAAATGGGAAACAACACTTAGCTGATTTATTGTTGTGTCATATATAGTCAAGCTCAAAAACGTAACCATTGAAACAAGTGTCTGCAGTAAATCATGTACAGTTCTTTTAACCTTACTGGTTTTTCCCCTAAGTAAACAGTGTAACTTCTATAATTTACCATGACTTTAATATTAGCTTGCCTTGAAGAGGCTGTGTTACTTTGCAATTCTACACACCAGTTTTAGCACTTTGGAGAAGGTACAGAACTTGTTAGTGGAAAATCGTATTAAGCTCAAAAAGCATAAGCTATAAAATAAAAGACAGTTGTCTCTTCTGGAATTTTGGCTGCCTGCCTCCTGGATTTGCTTATTGGCAGCCTTGAAAACACTGGTGTAAATCACTACCAAATGGATATAAAGATTCCATCTACCGGTAGTAATTGTTATATTGATGTTCAAGCAGATTTCTGTGCAAAGGGAAAAAAACCTTCATATTTTTGGGGAACCTATCATTTACAGATTATAAAATTGAATGCCTGTTTTCTAAAATGATACTAAAAACACTAGTTACCTACACAAGTCCATGTTTAGTTTGTATTTTATCTTCAGCTGAAGACATATTATTCCAAAACCAGTTTCAGGTAAAAATAGTTGTGATAAAAATGAACCCTTGTTGCTAAGTCTATTGCATTGAAAACGCCTAGTATCATTTACATTTGGTTGCCATCCATCCTCCGTGCTGTATGTCACTTGTTTTCTGTAACTGACATGTAGCTTCCTGAAAACTATATTTAACTGTTCTCTTTGGGACACCTATAAATTGCAAACATGCTGCCCTGACCGAAAAAAGATGTGGTACTAGAACATCAGCTAGCACCAGAGTGACTATTGTGCCCATAAGGCTTTATACTTCTCCAGCTGAAAGACCAATTGGCAATCCAGTTGGCCACCATAGGCATGTGTGAGGCCATTGGGATTAGACCTCCTCCCAATGGTGCTGCCTACATTGCTCCTTGAAAACCAGCCCTCTGGGGATGAAAAACACTGAGGAATTGAATCCTTGAAAGAAGGGAATTGCACTGGTTGGCTGCAAATAGAAGAGGGTGTTCCCTAAAATCCTGTAAAAACACTAATTGGAATAGGAGACAGTTACGACTCTGTAATTGAATATACTGTGGTGGGAGGTTTATATTTAGGATTTGGCTTGCTTGGCAAGTGAAATGGCTTTGCAGCTTCTTGCTCTTAATGTCTGTCACAACAGAACCAACCAACTCACCATAGCAATATGTGGCTCAGTTGCCTGTAGATGATCTGGTTGCAATAACTAAAGTGTTGCAGAATCAAATTGAGTATAGTTTTGGGTGCCTCATACCTCTGTTAGCTGTTTGCTAGCACATATGGGAAGCCTAATGTATATTCAGTCTGTGCATGGATTTTTTATGTTCAGAACTCATTCAAAAAGCTGCAGTCTGACATCAAAATCCTCTTGGTGGCTTTGAAAATTCCTCCATAAATACATACAACATTTAAAAAACATTGGAAAAAATGTGGCTGTCTAAGCAAAAGAAAAGGGTCCTTATAGAAGGGAAAAAATGAACATCTAAAACTTTCTGCTTAATACTTGCAATTTACATTGCTGCTAGAGCTATTCCTCATAAAACATCAGATACTTTTCTTCTAAAATGTGTAAAAAGTAATGGAAGAGCATCTGTAAGGAATACTGAGAGGTAGCAGGGCAGGCCAGAATTGCAAAATTATTCTGTTTCTTAACATGTATGAGCTACTTGAGCAATGAAGAAAATACCAAATCCTTTAGCTGATGATAGTCACAAAAATCACAATTACTGCCTTGTTACTATCTAAATATTTATATATGTAAGTGACTGACCCAAATAAGTCCTGTACTGGATGAAGCATTAGGAGCCAAACCATATGCCTGAAAATGCAGATGTCATAGTAAATGACTGTAGGAATCTATAATGGTTTTCAAAACTTCAAATGAAAATCTCATCACAATTAGAAAACTTGGATTTCTTGACTATCATGTTTAAAACAAAGTGTTTCTGCCCTGCAAACTACACTGAAAACTGTCAGTCACCTCTGTGTAACCTCGTCCTTTTGAAAATAACCTTATGTTCGGCACTTTTTTTGAAAGTTAGTATTTACATAATACTGCTGGTGACCTTCCCTAAAACTGTATGTTAATTGCCTATGAAAAGCTCTCAGAAAACTCAGAAAATGGAAGTTAAGCTGTTGATTGTGAGAGCTGTTTGGCTACCAGTGGCTGTTGTATAGAAGTGACATTTCAGAATGGCTGGGGCTAGATGTTGCCTACTCACTAGCTCAGCCTGGGGGACTACCTTGCTGTTGCTTGTATTTGCCTCTACCATTTTGTTGGAAACTTTCAAATGGGAAATTCAAAAGAGTTTCTAAAATTGTGTTATTGGTGCCATAACCAAAAGAAATGAGTAGCAAGTCAAACTTGTTTGTCTTGACCTCCTAAAGCTGTCTCAAACTCCATCTTGCTGGGTGTAGACTCGTTTCCAGCATCTCCCTTTTAACAAGCTGTAAGGTTCATTTAATGTCAAAGTTTTCTAAAATTCTGGGTTCTGATCCAACATTCCAAGACTTCTTCCAATTATTTCAGTGGAACTTGAATAAAAAATGCACCTGGAAGAAATGGGCAGCATATGTGTTGCTGATGCTCCCACAAGATTCAGTGGCGGAGGAGAGCTGGCTCCGAAGTGTGCAGGGCTGTAAACCAGCAGGAGGGAACATTAGGAGAAGAGGAATCGAGAGCCTAGAAAAGAGTAGAACCAGCATGGGGTAGGGGGCTGGGATTTGGAGTGGAGCTTCCTATATGTTTCCAGGTGATTGATGCAAACCTTGCTTTATATGCTTATTTTGGAGCGGCTTTTAAAGAAGTCTGGGAGGGTCACTTACTGTTTCCTTATTCTTCTTTTATGTAAACTACAGTTGGCTGCCTGATTTGCTACTGCTTTTACTGAATGCACAGAATAATTGCACCTTCAGACAAGGATTTCTCTAACTGAGGTCAAGTGCAGGGTGGAATTAGTCTTCAGAATTATCCTAGTAATTGTTAAAGTAACCAGAAAGGATTTGGGAGTTGTTGAGTGGTTGTTGGGATTTTTTGAGTTTTAGGAGATTTTGTGGGGTTGGTTTTTGGTTGGTTTTTTTTGAGAGATGCATGTGTTTTTTCAGTTTTAGGCTCAAATCCAGTCATATAGCTTTTGAACTTTGAATTCTGTCTTCTGTCACATTAATGGAGCATCTTGTGCCATTGGCTGATCACATATTCACTGGGTAGAGATGGATAAGTTTTAGCAGCCTGCTCTTTTCTCTGGCAATAGAATTGCAGTAAACTACATTTAATTTTGTTGCTGAATGTCATAAACTCTAGGCTTGGTCACTGATATCTTTGAACTCCCCATTTTTCCTTCAGATTTTTTCCATATGTAGCTAGTATGTTTCAGTGTTCACCATTTTCATCCCTCATATACTTATTTCAAGTTAGTTTTAATAACTGAAAATTGGGCATTCTGATCCCTAAGCACTTCAGGTGTGAAGCCAAGTTGTGAACATTTCCTATTAAAAGAATATGGTGTGTTCTATGATTATAATCAGAGATAAATGAGGGTTTAGTAATGCACGCCTCCTCTTAGCAATAGTTTTTGTGTGGGGTTTAATGAGGTCTTCTCAGTGATTTACTGAGAGTTAAGTAGTGATGTTTATACCACAAAGACAAAAAGCAACAAGGAAATTTGATTACTGCAACTAGTGTAAAGGTGAAATGATGAAGCAAGGAGGACATTTTGATAACTGAATTTTAAAACATGAGACTGAGTAAAAGGCACATCCAAGTTCACCCACATACTTGAGACATTGACTCCTTAGGAAGATCTTGTGTCAGTCAGTACTGTGAAGTAGTACTTTGGGGAATACAGGCCTGCTAGTCCTTTGTTACAGCTCTTTTGTTTTGTAGCAATGATAATTCTCACATGTATGAAAAAAGTACCTGATACTGCATCCCATGGCAGAATTAGTGATGCCTTATGGCAATAGTGGGGACTGAAACATCACCATCAAACCCGTCACCCATGGAGCTTCCTAATTTACAAAAGACCTGCCTAAAATAAATAATAAAAAGACAGATTTTGGGGTATTCTTCCTAAGAGAGAAATTAAGTATGAATCTGAGCAAAATCTTTTAAGTGACTGCTGATTACATTCTTCTGAAATGTGTGTACATTTGTTTACTGGGGGATGCTCCTAATCAGATATGTTGTGAGTCACAGCAATGGAGAGATAAAGGTTTATGACAGAGAAGAAAAGATGGGATAAACTGGAGTTGAAAGGAAGAGCAAAGGTACGTAACAGATATAGATCAGATCTCTGTTAGTGAGGACTCCCTGTTAAAAAGAACTGAGTATTTGACAGCTCAGCTGTTTCAGAAAATAATGTTGTGCTGCCTGCCAGGGACAGAATTACATGTTAAAGACCTGACACTGAGAAATAATCCCTGAGGAACTTCTTTGCTCATCTGCAGTCTCATGACAAAAGAAACTATCTGCTTCAGTCTGTCAAGGATGGTGATTAAAAGCTGAGGCTTCAGAACCTTGCAGTCTAGATGACTGTCCTGGTTCCAGCCATGACAAGGTTAACTTTGGCAGCAGCCAGGAGGGGTCATGGCCAGGGTACGGAGGTTATTCTATATCACCTGATGTCATTGCTGGGGACAGGGAAAGGGGATTCTCTTCTGGAAAAAGGGGTTCCTTCCAGTCAAGGGGAGCCATCCAGTATTGTCTGTTGTCGGGTGGTTTTTTGCCATGTGAATTGTTTCTTTTCTTACAGCCTCTGTCGTTAGTATTGTTCCTGTTTCTGTTAATTTTCTTGTCTTATTGCTCTTTCCAGTAAATTGTTCTTATCTCAACCTGTGATTCTTGCCTTTAGTTCCTCCAATTCTTCTCTCCAACCCACCACAGGAGTGAGGGTGGGGAGCAAGCAGCAGTGTGGGAGCACTAAACTGGAGAACACCATTCCTAAATCATGACAATACTTTCAACAGAGTTCTGCTGGTCAGCCAAGAGGAGGGAAAGAACAGGGGAAGACAGTGTGGTGAGGGTCAGGGAGGACACATATGATTTCTCAAGCCTGGCTGGGTTACATGGAAGAGAAAAATCAGGTGACGAGGTGAGATGAGTTCCAATTGTAATTATTCCAATTCAAAAAAATACATGCTGTCCAGGGAGAGCAGGTTTGGGTTGGTTACTGAGCCTGCTGTAGGCTCTAAGGTATAGATATATAGATATATAGATATATAGATATATAGATATATAGATATATAGATATATAGATATATAGATATATAGATATATAGATATATAGATATGGCTTGGGCACAGGTATATATGTACACATAGGATTTTCTGTAACTGTACTGCTGGGGTGTTTTCTGTAATAATGTATATATGGCTGGTAAGCAGATACTGCTAATCATGCTGGAACATACAGAGCTAACACATTTATTCACAAAGTTATTGACAAAAGGTGATCTGTCACTGTTGTCCCAGGGACAGCAGAAAACAACATAGACTTGATCCAGGAAGAAATGGAATTATTTATTAATTTACAGACCCATTTATATATCTTAGTTCGCTTGAATGGCGTAGGGGCATTAGTCACTGACCATCCACCTCTCTAACATGATTGGTGAAACCCTACAACACCCATCTGAAAATATTCTTCAGCCAGTATCATAACAATACTGAATAACAACCTTGCACCTGCAAATAGTTTACAAAAACTCTCTAACTGTTTACGGGCAGCATCCGTGAGAAAGCAAAGACTTTCACACAGGCACCAGTAGATTGCTGGAAAATGTCTCCGCAACCAACTCTCAGTGTCCACAGGTGATCTATATAAATTTTTATTTTCATTACAGAAATGCTATAGAAATGCATATAGAAAACTTAACTGGAGAAAACAAGCTTGTATCCATAACCAAAAGTTACTTTTGTTAAAATAAAAAATAAAAAGCCTGTTCCAAAGAAAGGAAGAAATAGGTCTGTAACTAAGAATTGTGTACATGACATTATCTTCCCAGCAAAGAGAACCAAATTACTTCTGAATGGGCTGATTTGGATATCTGAAACTGTACTGCTACATTCTTTGCTCCAGTTAACAGTCTCAAAGTTTACTAGCTCAAGTGGAACATCACACTGACATAGCTACACTACCCAAGAAAGCTTTGATTGTATTCCCTACTGTGTCATATAAGCTAAATTCTAGGATTACTGAGTTCAAAGAACAAACTTTCATAAATATAGAGGTGAAGGCATTGGGACACAGCAGTCTGAATGCTGGAGAGGTTTAGAATTGTATCAAGTCAAAGATGTGAACATTAGCTGGAACTGTCTGGATAGCAAAGATTATTCGGGGCAAAAAAACCCCACAGGGTAGGGACTGTCCAGTAAGAAGTGCTTATGCTTAAAGGAGGGGAAAGTGTAAGGACTGCAGAAAGTCAGTGAATAGACTTAAGAACATTACTGCAAACTGCCAAAGGCTCTTTGCTCATATAAAGAAAGAAGTAGGAACCCTGAAAATTGAGGTAGAGGTTAAAAATAATCTCTTCTAGCTAAAGTGAATGCATTTTTAACCTTCATTTACAGTAAAGCTACTAATAATGATGATCATGGGATTAATGACGGAACAAAGGTAATAGTAATGTCAGGGAAGGAAAAGAGACCACGCCTAAGGTGAAGACAATGTGCTCAAATAGAGGGGAAAAGTCCTTGTCCTAAGACCAAGAAAGAGTATGTGGGTGTGGAATTAGCTTTTCCAACAGCATGGTATGGTATGGCATGAAACAGTGTGGCTTTTAATCAAGGAAAGGATATGTATGCCACTGGAAGTCATGATGCAGTCCCTCTAACAAAGAAGGGGAAAATAAAAGGATTCACCCAGCCCTCCAACAGTTACCTCCACTGGAATGGAACTGGCTTTGGAGAAAAATCAGGACACACAGATGCAATAATATTGTGCACAAATTTCAGGGTAGGTCATGTGCCCAAACACTGCAGTCTTTGAGAAGATAGCTCAATGCATAAATTCAATGGGATTCATGTATTTGAGTTTCAGAAAGGCATTTGGCACAGTGCCGAGTACGAGTTAATTCTAGAACTAACTGCAACACGATACATTTATTGCAGAGTATATTGGCAGGGAAAAATAAAGTTGGAGCGAGGTCACTGGTAGAGACAGATAGATTTTTCTGGACTGCTTAATATTTTTCAATAGAGCAAGTGACAGAAACAAGCCTGATTGACACAGAGCTTGGTCAGTTTAAAAAAGGGAATTTGGATTAATTTCATATGTGAATTGTCCAAACTTCATCCACCAACTATTGGATCTTACAATACCTTTTTCTGCTTTAGGTTAAGGAGCACCTGATATGATTGCTCATTGTAACCCTGTCTATTTTAATCTCTTTAACCTTTTCTACTGTCACACCATACATAATTTTCCCCAGTCCTTGAGCCATTTTTGTGGCTGTCATCATAATCTACGTGTTCAGTACCTTGAAATACATTTCATTCAGTTGTTATTCCAGTATTCTTAAATACCAAAAATAATTGCAACTTAACATTTGTAGATCTGAAGTATTTGCAGCTAATTTTTATTTCATTGTTGTATGCCAAGCACTGCGGCTTTTGAGTCACCCGTATTCATCCTGTTACATGTTCTCTGACCTTGGTAATGTCACCATTCCTTCACTAATTAATGGTCTGGACAATGCTTATTATCTGTAAATAATGTTGGAGCTTTTTCATGTTTCTTTAGAAGAACAAACCAGAAATAAGTATTGAACACTTTTGAATTAACAGTGCTTCACACACACTTGTATTTGAAGAAAGAATTTACCTTTGTGCAGAGAAACAAAACACTGTCATTTGAAAAGGTTGCATAAAATGTGAATGCAAGTACAAAAGAGAATGGGATATTGGCATCCAGGAACGTGCATATTGGCGTGGGCTTCAGGACTCGTCAAGGTACCATAACTCACACAGCTCTGTTTAATCCATTAGGCTATCTAGAACTGCTATTTCTTGATGAGAGTTTGGGACCAATTGAGTTTCTTCAAAATTTGCCCAGGAATTCAAATATTTAAAAACATTTTGTTTGAATTCTCATCAAGGTATTTTGAAATGTAATGGAGGTGTTCACATTTAACAAATAATGCATGAAAATTCAAAGGCAGGGACATTTTACTTAAGCTTCCAGTTTCACAAATCTACCTCTTTTTCTTCTTTTTCTGTTTCCTTGCCTCTCGTTCTCCCCACCCCCCAATATCTCTTCCTGCCAAAAATTATTTTGGGAATTGAACTCAAACCAGAGAGCTGTAGTCAGATTGCTGAAAGCATATTTTGCTGTTAAATGCTGCATTACTGAATCAGCTCACTCCATTTTAGAGACGTGAAAGTACGGAAGATATGTGTTTGGGATAGATATAAAAATTGTAACATTTTTGGAATGTGGTCTGAGAAAGTTTCACAGTGTGCATTTGGAAAGATTCGGTATTTCTGAGCGAAGATGCTGTGAGTGAGTTATATAGGTCATCTCCAGCAAGCCACAATGAGGCCTTCAGAGCATTTCACACCACAGCATGCTCCGTAGATGCCTGATATTTTACAGCAGCTTATTCGTAAAATATTTTAGTAAGTTTTAAAGTTTTATTGTTTCTATTTCTGTCTCTGCCTGTAAAGCCAAGCTCCATTAATGCTACAATTCCAGCTATAAAAAATTCTGTGATAGTAAGGGAAACATATAAATAATGCATTCAGAAACCTCTAAAAATGATCGTCAGAAATTTTGGCACTTGTTAAAGCAGAATATCTCATGATCAGTGACAGACGGATTTTTTTTTTCAAATGTAGAAAGTTAGGTAGGAAGAGCTTCCTGGGTTTCTTAACTAAACTAAATATTTTGTTTGCAGCCTAGGAGGGTCATTAGGCTTATCAGTAGTTTTTATTCTGAGCAGGCTAATTCACAGTTTTTTTGGGGGAGAGAGAGGTCAACTTGGGGAAAGCATCACCCTGCTCACAGGACTGGGATCTGAGTCCTCTGTGCATATGAAACTACCACAGCTGAATCCCAAGTTCCTATCTGCCGATACTCTGCAAAGCGTCATTTGTAGCTCAAAGGCTGAATCAATCACTGGGGTTTATGTATTACAGCCTAAAATTGTATCTTCTGTGGAAATCTTGGAGGAAATGCCCCAAATTCAACAGTAGTACCTCCTCCCCAGGAACTTTCCCAACAGGCTTTGTTGTTGTGGATTGCTGGTGGTTTAATTAATTCTTTTTTCCTATGGATATTCCTCCTGGTCAGAGTGCTCAATTCAAACACAATACAGACAATGTCCTTCCTCAAATGGACTTCAAGCCAGGAGCCTGTTTCTGTCAGGGAACACAGGAGAGAGAAGTCACACTCCTTTTCTTCTCTCTAATGTCTTTCCTCTTCTTGACATCCACCACAAGGTTTCCCTCTTTTCAGTACCTGTAAGTATAAGACTGTAACTTAGCCATTTGGGAATGATTTATTTGAATCCAATTCTCCCCCAGGGCAGATCTCTTAGATATGTGGAAGAGTGCTCACAGCATGAAAAATTTTATGCCTTCTTCTGCAGTAAATCTAACACTTCATGACTTTCACAAAACTCACTACTCAAATACCAAACTTAAGAGTCAGAAACAACTTTATGAATACATTGTAGAAGATGTAAAGACCCAATAAGATAAGAGATAGTCTTTCTGTCAGAGCAGAAATTGCCAGTGGTTGAAAAGTCTATGGAAGCATGTGCTTAAATCCTGTGCAGCTTCACATTTAGATCTAGAAGATGTATCTCAATGTAGCTTGAAGAATTTCAAGAATTCCTGGCTGGCCTTCACCAAAGGAAAAAACAAATCTTTGACTTCTTTTGTTTCCTCCTCTTTCTGTTATTGAGACATTCTGAATGCTTTTCTCATGTTTTTCATCTTCCGATTCCTCAGTTTTGAAGCATTTCAAATTCTTTTCTCTGTTGCATTCCCATAAATGTTAAACAGTTCCTGTCATTTGCACAAGGTATAGGCAAAAGAGAATAAAATTCAAAATTTTATTCAAGAAATAACTCTTTGTTTGACAGTGGCTGCTGAAGAACAAACCTGGTGATCCTAAAGGGGAAAGCTGGAGACCTGACAGATAAAAATAGAAGTGAACTGAACACTCGCAAATTCTGTGGCTGTTAGATGGCTTGGCACAAGTATCAGGTTTCTTTTTTTGGTGAAGTCCCTGAATTGCAGCTCAAGAGTTTTAAGCCAGGTCCTGCAATTTCTGTCTTTGGAATGTGCTTTGTTCTCTGGTCGGTTCCAGAGGTGATCCACCCACTGCTAGGATGGACTTTATATTGTAATCCAGTCTTTGTGGGATCAAAGGCAACCCATCAAAATGAAACTCTTGAGGATAGATTCCTTGTTCTGCATCTTGCTACTTGCAGTCCTGCCCACTTACTGTAAAACCATTTACTACACGATCAAAGTCTTTCCATGGCAAGTGACAAAAATTTAAAAATCAGGTGTTGGGATTGAGAGCCTGTAAAAGGGTAATTTATGGTTTCTAACAGAAACAACTTTATTATCTTGCCAAAGAATTTAAAAACCAACTCTTTTCTTGGGTCTGACTTGGTTCTTGTTTGACTGTGATGGGATGCTTCAGAGTATTTCAGTCCTTCCTTCACTGGTAAGTAGAGGTTGATTAACCCAGCAGTAAAGTATCTTTGATGTTTTGGAAAGAACATATAACTTGCTTATTTTGTATTAGACTCCTTTTACACTTCAATCTTGAATACTGCTAAAATTAGTACTGAAAAGAATTCTGTGTTTTCAAAGAAATCGGAATTGTCATGGATTGTTTCGCTTTGGTTTTATGTAGCAGGTTTTATTCAGTTATAGCTGTAACTTTGCAAATGGATTGAAACTGGTAAAGAGTGAAAAGCTAAGATTTTACGGAATTGAAGAAATTTTTTTCTTCATACCTATTGCTTCCCGTGTCATAAATGATAGTGTTTTTAATATTAAAAGTGATTATAGCATCATGTTTCTGCATAATTTTCTATGTGATTTTACCTGGCCAGCTTTGTATGTTCATTTCATTTTCGCAAAGGGCTCAGAACTTGGCATTGTATGCTTTGATGAAGAACAAAATAGATAAATACATTAAACTGGTGAGCTCTTGATGAAAGAAAAAAAAAAGAGACTGTACAAAAGGTGTAAATCATATAAATAACTTCTAGAGTTTTGTGTTTCAGTATTGCCTGCTGGATAATGGCATTTCCCAGTGGTGCATTAATTCAAGGTAGTAATCTCTTATGCATCAACCAAATGCTTTAAAGACTAAAAATAGCTAAAGACACAACAGTAATTTTCAGATGAGTCAGAATAGTATTATTTTCTTTATTCTTGCATTTATAAATTCTGTCAAGAAAGAGTTTCTTTTGTAATTAATTGTCCAAGGCAACAAGTCCCAAAAGAGGAATCTTACTTTAAAGAGCTAAAAATTGACATGGAGGAAATTGCTTAATAAGAATTTCTTTGAAGATTAATGCCAGAATTGAAACCTTTCAGACACTGTAGGAACCATTCATTCATGTAAACAAAGAGGTACAGATGAGTGATGTGTAGGGATATTGAGGTATTTCAGAAGAACTGTCAGAAAATGTCACTGGGTGAAGCTGAGGCTGATTTTTGCTTGTTCCTTTGCTGATTGTTGTCTTATGTGATTTCTTATATTGTTTCAAGCACAATGAAGCTTTAAAAACAATCAGATGTGGCCACCACTAAAAGAAATATTCCCTCCAAAAGCAGAGTGGGAGGTCAAGTAGCCTAGCTTAGTCACTGGCTTATCAATTGTCTAGGCATTTGGCCTTGCCAAGGTTCTTGCCTAGCCTGAATTATTTATTCAGTCAGTGAACTCCTTACTGAGGCAACAGGTGCCTCTGGAGATGTGCCCTGAGCAGTCAGCTGTTAACTTTGTTGACTCCCTAAAGAGTCACGCTCAGAAGATGACCTGGCCACCATCAGTGTCTCAGGGAATGCACAGAATACAGCAGGAATCTCCGATTGCCTCTGCTAACCCAGAATTCCTGTTGTTCCCTGGCTGCAAAGGAGTAAAAGCACTCATCAAAGAACTAAGAGTTATGAGGTAAGACCTATGTTAAGGAATCCTAACCATCAACATTTTTATCTCAGGGGCATTCTTGACCGCCTGAGGGCCACTGGTTTTTCTGAGGAAGGACTCTCCCTTCTCCAAAGATGAGATGCTGCAAGGATTTTCTTCCAATGGGGAAAGAGTAAGAAGGAGAACTTTTCAAACTCAGTAGAGTTCATAGAAAAGATAGTTGGTTTATTGATTCTTCCCTTTTACCTGTGCTATCCTATTCTTACATTCTGAGCACAGGGCCCTCATACTTGATGGAGGCTGGAAGAAATTCAAGGGCTGGATTCGCTCAGATCTCCATACCCATGAACGAGAATTATTTCTTCTACAGGGTGACTTCAGTGAATGGCAGGCTCTGCAGCAACATAGAGACAGTTTCTGAATCAGTGCATGTGTTCATTGACCCCTGCAGTATGTCCACCAGCAGACAACATCTCAGCCATGAGTCCACAGCATTCTGTTTGTGAAAAGCTGCAACTTTGCTAAATTAAAGCAAATTACTTTCAAGGCATGCAAGAGCACTAATTTTCATTGATTACTCAGTCACGGCCAAGTTTCAAATTTCATCTGGTTTTATTGTAGTTCTTCTGGAAAAAATTTGGTTAGAATCACTCTCCCATAACCTAAAAATGGTTGTAGGGGTTTTGCTTTGACTGTAAGAGGATAAGAAAACCTCTCTAGGCATGGAAAACTTCAGCCTGAACAATGTGTGTGATTCAGAAGACTGTGGTTGTGAGAAAAATGGACTTTTAATTGGATTCATTTTGCTTATATAACATTTTGGCCCCTACTAAGCAGCTATTCTAACAATAATTTTACTTATCAATGATACATAGTCTCTTCTGAACTAATGTATCCACAGCAACAAAAACGTGCCACATATATATGCCTGTGTTTGTATCCAAAGTTTAAAAATGTCCTGCAAAAATTTGTGGAAGAAAACCCTGCCCAGAGATCTTCATAGAAAGACATTGCTCTGGCTCAGGAAATCCTCCAGCCACAAGTGGCTGGAACTTGGGAACATATTCTGAAAAAAACTACGTTTTCTGGGTTAGATGGACCTTTGATCCAGTTCACTCAGACTTGGGTGAACAAAACAACAGCAGCGTGAAAAGAAGCTTCCTGTGAGAAGATTGAATGTTTACTGCTTTGTCCTCAGTTCCATGGAAAAAACTCCAGGCGTTGCCCTCCTGCTATGGCTGCTGTCATTGCAAACATCCTGAGAGCTTTTAGCACCCCACTTTGGAGTTAGAGAGACATGCTGAGTCCCTTCTTGGTGAGCTCCCACACAGGATGGCTGGATAAAGGTCTTGCCTTCTTGTGGCTTTGTGAAGACAACGAGCTGGGAGTTGCTTCTTGGCTTTGCAGCTGGCTTTGCTGTTAAATGATTCAAGCTGTTTATGCAGCTGGATCAGCTACAGTGGATGAAGCTAAGCAGAAAGACTTAGCACTGAAGTTCCTGTCAGGGACATACTAGAGGTAACAGACAGAAGAGCCAAGCAAGCGATGCTTTCCACTGATACAGTCAAATAGGTTAACTCACAGGTCTCAGTAATTAGTTCATAACAGTTTGTACAGAGCTACGTGAGAAGGGGCTGGTTTTCAAATGTGGCAGTCCCCCACGCCGTGGGGAATGCATAAACGTAAATATTAAGTCAATGTTGAAATGGAGAGGACTGGAGTCACTACTGTGGCCTTGTCAGCCTGGCTGAATAAAATGTTAGAAAGGCTGAAGTGTGACTCAAGAGGGAATTAAACAGCAATAAAATACCTAATGTCAGTTCACCAAGGTGAGACTTTAGGTAAGGGAAAAGATAATTTGCAATATAATTTGGTAGAAAATTAGTGCTCTTGCATATATTGTATAATTTACAATATAATTTAGTGATGTAAATTCAAAACCTCATCAAAATCCATGATGAGGTTGTGAATTTAATTGCTAATGATTGCTGTAGTGATACAAGATGTCTGGTATTTTACTTGTTTTTCATGGCTGTTTTAGTTTTGACATAAGAGGAGTGCAAAATCCCTGTGATCTCTAGTCAATGAAATGAACAGGATCAGATCTTGGATCTGTGCAGTTTCTTACCTTTTATCAGTGGCCTGAAGAGTAAGTTGCAGTTAACCAATAAGCTGGTGAGTGAAGAGCAGCCAAGGTAAGTGTTATGGCAAAAAGGGGTCGATGAAACACTTTTAGTTCTGCTATGGCACTCTGTCCTTGTGCAATATTGGCCATGTTTGCCATAGTACCCTGCAGTCCGAGGATAGAGCTGGAAATCATAGTGGCTAATGGATTAACTCAGGCTGCCCATACAATTCTGTCTAAGAAAATGGGAGCTGAGCCTTCAGCCTTACATCTATGACCAAGGAGATCTTACACGGTGTGGGGACTTTCTCACGTTTGTACTTTGCTGAGTGACTGCTGTGCAAACTCCGTCCTTTTCTAGCACTTGTTATTCAGGAATATGTTGAACATAAGTTGGGTTTAGAGTTAAGACATGACAGTGATCAGCATTGATAAGTAACACTCATTTCCCTCTGCTGAACTTGTCCTGCTAAGCACCAAATAAATCCAGATCCAGTCAACTGAGAAAAGCCTCTAAACTGCTGATTAGGGCCTTTACGTTCCAGGTAACTGCTGATTGTAAAACACTGAAGCTTTAGGAGGAGGCAATAGCACAAGCACTTTTCACAGGGGAGAGGCTGCCTCTACTGTCATGAGAAGTAGAGCCAAGAGGGTTTTAAGACTAATAACTTCCTGTGTGATATATTTAATGAAATAAAAGAAGCTCTAGACACGATAGACAATCTCATGTAGGTAAAAATAGACCCAACTTTAAGAAAACTGTGATTGTGCACCAAGGTTTGGAGGATAGTGCCCATGCAGTGACCATAAGCTCCCTGAGCATTTTGAGCATTGGTGCTTTGCCTATGAACTCTCTCTTTATGGATCATATGGATTAGGGAGTGTTGATGCTATACAGCAGCAAGTCTCACCAGGAAGGCATTTCTAAATTTCAGTAAGTAGGACAAATGGTTATCCCTGGCATGCCTGCAAGGGAGAGGTGCTAATACAGAAAGCTTTTGGGTTTGGTAGACAAGCCCCCAAAACTGCAGGAAGTGGTGAAGAAGGTTTAATGAATTATGTCCTTGTAAAGTCAGGACCACCACCAAAAATGGATTTAGTTGAAAGCTTAATAAAAGCATTTATATTTTTTAAAAGTCCTTAGTAAAGCAGGAGGCAGAACAGTTCAAGTTAATGATAAATCAAAACATTTGAACTTCTGAATTGTTTGAAGCTTCGATTATTTTTGGCCGAAAAATATCAGTCAATCACAAAGAATTTTGATTGATTTAAGCAAACATTTTTTAGAGAAAAGCATTTCTTCAAAAAAAAGCCACCCTTCTCTAGTCAACAGGCTATAAACAAGCAAACCACTATAAACAAGCCAAATAAAATCATTAATCTGTTACGTAAAACTGCATAAAGACCCCATCAGGGAATGATACTCCCTTTTTAGTATATCTGCTCCATCTGACCAAAAATAAGAGCAAGAGCTTAGAGATGATAATAAACAGAAGAGTTTACAGTTAAAGTTCCCTCCCCTCCCTGCCCCACAAACATTATGAAGCTAGACAATTTATTCCAAGTGGTCTAGTTTCCAAGGGCTCAGAGCACATCTACTGATCCGCAAGATTTCTGCATTTTTGTTCTGGTTTTGTTTGTTGCCATGGAGTCTAGTAGAGTATTTAGATGTGTGACCATTGGACAGGATGTTTGTGATTACAGCATGTGGCTGCTTGCCTTCTCCATGTGGAGAGGAGGCTGGGCCTGCGCTCCAGCCCTTCAGCTGTCTCTTAGCTCTGGATTCTGGCTCAGGGTTTGGGCCCCAGTCTTCCACCATGTTGATCAGTCAAGTCTCAGCTACATTAGAAGGTTGAATTCCAGTTTGTGTGTCACCAGCAGAGCTGCAGCATTGTGGACCAGCATGCCCAACTACGCCGTGTGATGTCTCAGTCACAAGAACCTGGAAGAGATCAGGCAAGCATAGAGTGAGGAAACACAGCAAAACCTCTCTCTGTCCTGCCTTCAGAATTGCCATTCACAAAGCTTGTCTCCAAACCTCCTGAGAACCCCAATTAAAACAGTATTTTTGAAAAGCAACAGGTTATTTCACAATAAAAATGTCATCTTTGGAAATAGGTTTCCTTTTGATTATATACAGAGAGATAAAGAATATGGCAGAGTCCAATATTTGACATTTTAAGCTGAAAGTATTTAGATTAAGGAGGAAGAGGAAAAAAAAGTGTTGCATCTCCAGTCTGCTTTTTATTCAGATCTGCCTTCAGTTTGAGCAGAGACATCTCTTAAGGAACTGTCACTTACATCAGTATCTGTAAAAATTAACAAAATGGAACTGTCAATTATTTTAAAATGTAGATGCAGCAGCTGGTGAGCAGTTTGCTGTCTGGCATTCCTCACTAAAAGAGGTGCCAGAAATTTACTGCCAAAACACTTCAGCCAAGTGATCTCAGATGAAAAAATGACAGCTTCTGCTAATGAACAGTCAGTGCTATGAGCATAAGCATTCATCATAGTCCCAGGGTGGAAGGACTGTGGTAGTATCTGGCTTTCCAAAAACTCTCCTTTCTTTGCACCCATGCACACGTTTAGCCCAGTCATGCTCTGTGATGGTTCTGGAGCTGGAGTATGTACCATGGGAAGAAAGAGCAAAGGGCATCTGCTGTCAAGGACACAGCTCAAATGCCTTGGTGACCTCTTCTCAGAGTGTCATAACTTGGCTCCAGAGGCAGCTGCAGGAAGGGTTGCTGTATCCACAGCTCCTAAGGAAGGCAGTGAATATCAGGGGAACCATCCCGCGTCCTGCTCCAGCAACAGGCAACAAGAGATGTATAGGAGAAGAGTACCAAAACCAGGAAAGTATTGTCCACTGGGGGCCTGGCATCTGCCATGACACAAGGTAAGCTACAAGGTGTAGGGACAAAATTGCCTTCAAAAGCCACTGCACACCCCTTTTTCCTGTTAACTGCCCTAATCTCTTTTTTAATTCTTTAAAACTTCTGGTTTCCATATGGTAGGAACAATGTGTTTCACCATATCATCATGCACTGTGTAGGAAAAGGCCATCCTTTATCTTCATGGCACTCGCAATGAGTGGTTTTGGGTGATGTGTATGTTTAGGAATATTTCTCTCTGGCTGTGTCAGAGACTGAAAATAGTTCATGCCTCAGACATTGATATAAAGTTTTAAAGAAGCTACAGCCACAGAAACCTCCTTGAAGAACTTTGGACTGTAGACTGTAACTGCTGATTAGATAAAGAGAAACCCATTGTTCCATCACCTCAGGCTGAGAGAAAGGCATGCATCCAAAATAGGCCTCCAGCTACCATCCCAGCCAAGCTTGGGGTGGGGGGAAGGAACACAGCTCACCGAAGTCAGGTTACACAAACTGGCCCAGCTGTGGAACCCCAACCCATCCACGGGACTCTCAGGTGAGAGGCTTTGCACCACAGGACTGCATGGATGCAACAGGCCCAGAGCCGGCTGTGAGGGACTGCCCCCCTCCCCCAGGGGACATGCCCGGACATCCCACCCAGCCTGAGCATATATACCCGTCGGATTCTGTGCCTTTTGGGGGACCTTCACCACCAAGAGACCAGCTGGAGACGATCGACGGAGCATCCTTGGGATCCACGGAGTGGTGATACCTTCCTTATTCTGTCCCTGTCTCTCTCTTTCTGTCCCCCCCACTTATTTTCTACTTCTTTCTCTCTCTTTTTCTTTCTTTCTCTCTCTCTCTTATATTTACTATCAAATAAAACCTATACTATTGTCACTGGCATATGGTCTCGTTTGCACGTTAATTCGGGCAGAGGAATTTCCAAGGAACCTTAATCATAATTGGATCTTAACAGACTGCAAATGAATTATTAAGACTGATGAAAGCATCAACTTGATTTAAAACCTAAAGCCTTAGATCAGCAGATTATGCACTGCAGACACCAACACTTTAGAGTGTTTTATAGTAAAAAACTTTTAAAGAAAGAAGAAAGCTGTGGCTCTGGAGCTAATAAAGACACTAATCTTAGTGTCTTTATTTGTGGGAAGCCCATGTTAACTGGCACAAATAACATCCTGACATTGCCCAAAGGGGCCTTAGCAATGCTTTCCAGTCACTTCCAGGTGACAAACACACAGATGTCTAGAAACTGAATACAGGCCTGGAAGAGATTTGGTATTTGCAGAATACCAAGGATTTTCTACAGCATGTGAGGAAAATAACTAGAAATTGTACACCATCTGGATGTAAGAAACCTTGCAAAAATATCTAGGCTCTGAGAGAGTACAGGCTGTGGTGGGCAGTCATGCCTTGGGGTTGAGATGCTTTAGAAGGCCACTGAGGCAGATAGGCCAGCTGGAACTAGACCTCCTACCTGCCCCACTCAGATTTCCTTTGGATTCCTGATGGACATGGAGGGAAGCATATTGAAAATCGTAAGTCTAGGCCATATTCAAAAATGTGAAATCAAGCAAAGACATTTCATTCTTTCCTTAAAAGAACAGATGCAACCAATAAAGCTGATCACATGTGCCAAAGATACAAACCCTGGCAAATGAAAGAGTTAATGTTGATGGCCAACAAAAATCCCTGCCCCCTCAGGAGGGCAGAGGTGAATGAAGTTTCTTTCAGTTTATGTTTACTGCAAGAACTGTGTTCTCATTTTAAACAGGTATTGTCAATCCACTGCTATAGTCCCCCTGCTAGAGGGGAATATAGCTAAACAGAAATCGTTTGCATCTAATTTAGTCAGACATGACTCAACAACTTCTCTTTTATTATTAAATATTATCCATTTCATACCTAGCCTTTGGGGTTTCATTGTGCTCTTACAGTCCTTTACCTGCCCCTTTTCAGGCAGGAGGCATGATTTTAGTCAGTCTGCCACAAAGTGCACTTTTGGATAGGTAACTACTAGCCTATTCTGTGCTCAATCCACTGCACTTGGAAAAATGTTAGTAAATAATATAATGGCTCCTTAAGAGAACTGCACATCCACCCATCCATCTGTCGTGGGGTGATGTTATGA
>VZRO01006723.1:0-19758 GCA_013397915.1 Daphoenositta chrysoptera
AATCCAAGCCATGGAATCCAAGCAGACTCCTGCTCGTGCCTTGGTCTGAGTAGTGCTTCACCTTGCTGGGCAGCTCTGAGCCAGGCAGAGTTTAAAAAGGCAGGGTCTATAATTTTGTCCATTACTGTTAATTAACCTACTCTTCTCATGACAGTCTATCATTAGACAAGACACTATTTATGCAACAAAGGATCACAAGGAAGTAAAGCTTACGGAGGGAGGAATGGAAGTTGTTGGAGTCAGGTGGAAAAGTCATACAGCAAAATAATTTTTCAGGCTTCCACGAAGTTCGTTATTTCCCTTTTCTTCACATGGAAAGTTATGATTAAAGAAAACTACCATGACCACCACCACTGTACTCAGTTCTTTCATTCTCCAGATTTGAGTCTCCAGATTATTCTGTGGAAATGCTGTTTTATTTACACTTTAGATCACTCCAATTTTAGCTTATCATAATTACCTTATAATACACCTAAACATGTAAACATCTGCAATATGCCCACTGTAACAGTTTAGTAAAACAAACAAAGAGCAAAACGTGTTTTCTGATGATACACTTTGAATTAACATATTTTAAAAATAACACTCTACCTTTGCCTGGTGTTTCCACACTTTGAGGAGAATTCTGTAAAGACAAAACCAGAGAGGAAAAAAAGTAGTCAGTCACTTCAGAAAAGACCAGGGAGCAGTTATAATGGTTGCAGGAGTATCACTCATGGAAAATACAGTGAAAAGGGGGAAGGATTTATCTTAACATTATGATTTCACAAGCCATGACTGGGATTCAGAGCACCAGGACCTATTTCCTCAACCACCTCAGACAAGCCACTTGAGACCTGATTTCTGACAGTATTTGGGCATATCAAGATGCAAAAAAAAAAAAAAAATCTATCAACATGAGAGGTGCACACACGTTCCCAGCCTCTGCAGTGGTACAAGAGAGATAAGAATTCCCTCTCCCTCCCTTTGCAAGCCTTTCACAATCAGATGTGAAGCCCACAAGGGCAGAGTCTCGGCATCCTTTCAAAGCTGAGGAGCAGCAAGTCTCCACTCCAGTGCCCTCCATTTCACCCACGTTCCTGTGCCAAATCAGTGAAAATAGCTGTGCTCTTCGAAGGGCTTGGAGAGGCAGCTGACCAGAGGTGCCCAGTGGGAAATATTCAGTGAGGAAGACCCCAAAGTGCTCTCCAGCTTCCTCAGGAGGGGAGGTGACAGCCACGGATCTCTGCTCTCTGCTGATCAGTGACAGGACCCAGGGGAATGGCACAAAGCTGAGTCAGGGGAGGTTCAGGCTGGGTAGCAGGAAAAGGTTTTTCACCCAGAGTGAGGTTGGGCAATGAAGAGGCTCCCCAGGGAAATGGTCACAGGGCAAAGCTTGACAGAGTTCTGGAAGAATTTGGATGACACCTTCAGGCACACGGTGTGATTCTTGGGGTGTCCTGTGCAGGGCCAGAAGTTAGACTTCCATGACCCTTGTGGATCTCTTCCAACTCAGCCTATTCTATGATGGTATGAATTTATGATCAGACTTGCACCTACCAAAGCGACACAAAAGTAAGTAGCAAATCTTGACCAGAGAGACTGGGAAGTTAATTCTGCATTTCAGTATTGCCCGTGGCCTGCACTGTTTGAACCCATATCCCTGAAAGGTTTTCTGCCCTTTACAGTCATTAATCCCTTTGCAGTGGGCTGAGAATGCTTCATGTTAGTACAGAGGTGTTCAGCATGATGCTTCTCAAAAATGACAATGCATGCAGAGGTGGCAGAAGAAATACAACGCTGGATGTACATTCTCCCTCTGGCACTCAGCTTGGAGCTGCCAGCATTTTTCTGGTGAAGATGAACAGAAGTAGTCAAATGCTTACTTGAGGGGAGAAAAGCAACATCCAAGCTGAGAATTATGTTTTCACAATCTTCATAATGCAGTGAGACAAATGGGAACAGAGACCTTTTGTTCAATTTTCTCAAATTTTGGAAAGTAAACAACCTTTTGGCACAGTACTTATAATTTCAACATAGTATAGCATGCTTAATATATAGTGGATTAGTGCCTGTTCTGGCAGGATTTGATCTCCTAGGACTTTTCGTGAGCTGCTGTAAAAAAGGAATGGGAAAAAAAAAAAAAAAAAGGAGAGATGAAAAACATTAATTGTGCATCAGGCCCAGAGCCTCCCCTGAACGGATTTTAAAATCCCAGGGTTAGGTTGGTTAGAGACTGAAATAATCACATTTACAAAGAGATGCAATCAGTTAAGAAGAAACCAGCACTGGTGCCAGTTGCTTACATAATCTCCTAACCATGGTTCAGGAATGCACAGTACTGGCAGTGAGGAGGCAGTAAGGAGGTAATAAGTACAATTTAATTAAAGACAAGAGATTGAAAGTAAGTTTCTTTGCTTTTCTTTTTTTAACCAGAATTAAATAGAAGCATATTCATTTTTTTTTCCTAGGAAGTGAAGCACACATGTACAGATAGGTACAAACAAACATATACTGGCAACCTGTGTAATTTACATTGGAAGAAATAAGCAGTGGTTTCCCTGAGGCTTTATGTGCACATGTGCCAAATGGACGTGTTAAAAAAATATTCAACTCAAAACCACACCAAATATTACACTAAAGCATCAGGAAAGCATGTGAAAAACGAGTTAGAACTTTTTTCTGGCACTTCTTCCTTACCCAATGTGGAATGCTGCAGCACTTGAGAGGTAACAGGTAGCCTCACAATATCACTGAATTTGTGGGGCAGTTTACCTGCTTATCTGAAAAAAGCCTCTCTTCAACCTAACAAAATATTTTGGTACTATGCTGATGAACGTAATAGAAACAGTTCAAGCAATATGGCAAAACACACTAATATTGAAGTATTTAATAATTTTATCAGTACCCAAAATTCACATAAAAAATGACTCACAAATTCAATATGAATTGAAATCAAAAAGAGGTTTGGGGGAGTTGGTACTCCACTGAACAACTGGCTGCTGAGTACTAATTTTAAATACTCATGTTGCTACAGACAGGGAAGCTGGTAAATTACATAAATATTGATAAACAGAGATACAATCCAATTTGTTATATTTATATACTATTCTATATGTGAGGTAGTTGCATATAATGTGGAATGACTATTTGCATTAAATGGGACAGTGTTCAAGTTACAAAACATGCAGGAATATATTTGACTGCTTTTATGACATTTTCAGTTCAGCTGCTGAGAAAGATGAAGTTCCTTATGGAATCAAGCCAACCCTTTTCCAGATTGCTGAGGTCTATCGACTGTCCCAGCAGCTGGTTCTCCAAGGAGTAAAAAGCCAGCACCAGCAACAGCATTTGCTGGTGCAGGAATAGTTCTTTTTCCTTTCCCTCCACTTGTTTGGAGGCAGTTTTTAGTCATGTCTGCCTCAGCACAGAGTCACAGGGAGAGGGTGTCAGTCAAGGTCACAGGCAGCTTTTACAGGGAGCCTTCAAGGGACACACAACCAGCTCAGCTAAGCAAGCCTGAAAGGGGGCATTAAGAGAAAAAAACCTCAATAACTTAAAAACTTTAGAACATGAGTGACAATCTAGCCAGTAGTTTTGAAGAGCTATGTGAAGCAGCTTCTTATTGAATATTGGGACAGAATATAATAATATATAATATTATAATAATTTAATATTATAAAAATATAATATTATATTTTTATAATATTAAATTATTATAATATTATATTGTATATTATTATTATATAATATTTAAATAAGGCTATTTAATCAGGACACAATCCTTTTAACATTCAGAAGAGGCTGTTCAGGAGCAGTATCATTTTGCTCATTACAGACGAGCAAACAGTGTCATTATCATCACCACTTATCATTTGCAGCCTCTGGAGATCCCAGCCAGGACCAGCACTCTGCTGTGCCAGAGACTGCACTCACAGATAAGGAGAGGCTTTCCACGCTCTGAAAGGCTTAAATCTCAATAGGTACAAGTGAAAAAGGGATGTGTGTTACTCCCTCCATCTGAGGAAGAATGTGGAAGTTGTTTTAGGAGAATCTGTGTATATTGGAGACAGTCTATACGGTGGAGTTGGAAATTTGACATGCTGGAGAATGAGCAGTGGCAAACAAGGAACATTCGGAGCAGGGGTTTTTGTTTGTTTCTTTCTACAGCAAGATAGACCAGCTCGTAATTTAATTATTTGCCTGTTAATAGACACTTCATCTCGAAAATAAAATCAATATTTGCATGACAATGACTCTGAAGACATCAATAAAAACCTACGACTTCAAAATGATGACCTGTACTCTTTTGTTTTTATCCCATTTTGTAATTCTGCGTGGCATGTGGCATTTTCTGATTTAGGATGAACCACACGAATAGGAACTGATTTGTCTCTTTGACCACTGCACCTATTTTCAGAGAGGATGGGGCTGCAAATGGACCAAGGGATACTCAGGATGGATAAGCCAGTTACAGGAGGCAGTTTACACATTGGGTTCACAGGGCTGACCTGAATGCTAAAAGATAAAAATACACTAAATTTTTCTTCCCTCAAAAAAAAAAAAAATCTTTTAACAAATTAGGCCTGATACATTTATTCTGCTCTAATTCCTTTCTAAAGGAAAGTTCTGTTAGTGTCCTCTCTTTTAACTGGACCCAGCTCTTTGTCTGTCTCTTAAGAAATATTCTGGATTGGCAAAATACTTTTCTGAAGGACAAGACATGGAGCATCCTGGTGCCTCTTAAGAGTCTGGAGTTTAACTGGAAAGAAAATCACATGAATCCCTTGTTACTTCCTTCATCTCTTTCTCTATGGTATTTGCCCTCTAATAACCAAGAACAGCTTTTCTTAAGTGGAGATATTCTTATTTCCATTTGATCCCACATCATGCCAGATAAAATGTGACCCAACACACTCATTTATGAAGAATTTACCCCCAGTAGTGACTTCTAACAATTGATGCCAAAGCAGACATTAAAAGATTTAGGATAATAAAAAAGCAAGATTTGCAGTGAATCATGAACTAGAAGAGAAGCAGAGGGAGCCACTTAAGTGAATCATCTGGTCAGGCCTGAGCAACAAACCAAAAACCCTTGAGCTGTCTTGGTTCTTCCTTGGTGTTCTTACACATATCACAAGCCACGGGAAAAAACAAAATCAAAACCAACAATAAAGAGAAAGGATAAAAGTCTTGCGAGCAGGTAACAGTCTGAAAGCAAGCATTCCACCCAGTTTGGGATGTTTTTTCAAAATAGTATTTGCAAGGCTAAGAGACCATGCAAGGAAAGAAGAGAATTCCTTAGTAACTTATTTTTTTTTAAAGAAGTGTGAGGAGAGAATTTCCTTAGGGTGTGAAAAAATTATCATGACTCTGAGTTACACCAGACTAAATCCAAGTGATTAATGGCTTGATTTTCAAATTTGCTGAGCACCTGTATCTCCAAGATGCTGACTTCAAAAGAATTTTTGGGTGCTCAGGACTTCTGTAAATTAGGTCACAGTGACTTGTCTAAGGTCATACCAAAGCCGTTGATGACCAAACTGAGAATGGATACTGCCCTCCAAAGTCCCAATTCCCAACTATGCACAAACCCCTGGAAACCCCATTTCAGTGTTTTAAGAGTATTTCAGCTAAAATCAGGACTGTGTGATGCTGGTACTTTTTCACATAAACAGCAGGGACATTTCAATCTGAAATAAATCATTATTTAAATGACATTTATAGAAGATTTTTTAAAAAAAGTTTGACAACTTATGCTAAATACCTGAAAACCTAATACTTTGAAATCACATGATTTGGTCAATAGGTGATGTGGCAAAGCAGAGATTTGTACGTTGAGTAGGAACAAGAAAGAACTGGAGGAGAATATCAGTTCCAGTTAAACACACAAGTCTTCTGCTGCTCCTCTGCCACATCCCACATGGTCAGCATTCTTTTTTCACAGTGCCTCTACCCAAAGGGAAAATATGCAGCCAGACAGTAAAATGGACTTGATCAGTCAAAAAATCAGTGATACCCATTCAAGTTCCATTTTTAAAGAGAAAAAAGGACTTGAACATGGATCTTTTACCTGTGCTTTCACCAATGCACGGAGTTTCCTGACTGCCTCAGTAATGTCTCTGGTCTCCACACAGCAGAGGACACTGCAGATGGCTTTAGCTGCTTCAATCACGTTATCAACTTCATTCTGTTGATAGGAAATAAAGGGGGCGAAAAAAGGAAACAGTAGACACATAACATTTACCAGAAATACCTTATCATAAACTTCATGCTAGTGAGGGTATAGCAAATCCCACCCGCTCAAAATTCAAACACCACGCTTTAGCCTGGCTACACTGGAAATGGCCACTGGTTTCCTAAGAATAGCACCATTTTTGTTGTGATGCCTTTCCTGGTCTTAAAATGAAGAGCCAAACAGGGTTAGAAGGGAAAAAGGTTTTTTCCCTGGGTAGGGAGGGCCAGGCCCCTGAGGTGCAGCCCAGGCAGGGGCAGTGCCCCGGAGCACACGGAATGCACACCCACGGGCACTCGGGATCACATCCTGGGCCTCACAAATGAGCACATCCAGCAAAGATTCCCCAGGGAGAGGCTCCAGGGAACCCCGGCCCAGGAACCTTCCCCTGGCTGGGCCCAGCTCAGGGTACAGGATGTGTTCTGGAGAGGCCCTTGGTGTCTGGGGCTCTCTGACCCCTCACTGCCAGCCTGCCAAGGGCTGCGGGCTCCTGGCTTAACAAAACATTCAGTCTAAGAATGTGGGCTGGAAGCACTAATATAGAAATATTAGAATATAGAAAANCTCTGACCCCTCACTGCCAGCCTGCCAAGGGCTGCGGGCTCCTGGCTTAACAAAACATTCAGTCTAAGAATGTGGGCTGGAAGCACTGAGAATATAGAAAAAGTACATAAAAGGGGTATAAAAGAAAAGGCAAAAAATCATCATGGCATCAGTCGAAGTCCAATCATCTCAATGTACCCTGTTGAAGACCGCAACAAAATTTTGATTTGGTATCAAAGATTGATTTTAAGGCAAACCATTGGTTTGTCATGACTCCAGGAGTGTAGAAGGACTGTGAAGAAACTTCTGAGGGAACCTGAAGCCGAGTGATTCACGAGTGTTCTGAGGTTTTGTGATTCTGTGAATTTATCCTCACTATTGTCTCCTACCCATCTCTGCAAGAGTTGGGAAACAGCCACGTTCCTCCTAAAAATAGAGACTCTGTGGGAGGCTGCATAATCTGACACCTGTGGACTGAGTACTTCTGCAACTAGTTTTCTGCAAAATTATATATTTAGTTAAAACTATGGAATCTTATTGATCATAAATTTAGATCTTTAAATATTGCCATATTAAAAAAAAAAAGTTTCTAGATGAATAATCTCAGAAATACTTCAGGGAATTTTAAAAAACCCAGAAAAATTGGATCCCCGAAGGAAGGAATACACGATCTTTAAATATCAAGTACTCTATGTTCAGGAAAATAAATAAATAAAAAAATAAATAAAAATTCATGGGCTTTCTACATAGTTGTATCACTTCATTAAACCTTAAAATACATTTTCTGAACAAGCAGAAGCTCTCCTATAAATATCATCCATGTTCCTCTACTGATAAATGTTCCTTTTAGTGCACTATAGCATGTCTATGTACCATGAAACCATTTCTCTAACTCATGCATTTCATGCCTGAAAAATAAAATCTGTACCAAGATGAACTTTCTGTTTTCAGGCCTAACATCTATGCACAGGCTGTTCTGAGAAGGTTAACACCTGTCATGATTACAAATAAATATAAAAATATATTGAGCTTACTAATTCCACATTACCAGCCTCCAGCACAACTAAAGCAGGAATGAATTACATGAAATATCCACAAATATTTGGTGGTCGGATTCTTTTAAATGTAAGTTGTTGCTGTATTTTTTAAAAACTAAGGACAGCAACACCTTTTCATACTACAAGTTCTAGGGAAGAAGAGGCTGGCATTAGAAATGCTGGTTTACTCAGAGTTCTTGAAGAAATAAGTGAGTATATGTGTGTGCACATATATATAAAAATTACTATATACAGTTTGTAATTAATATTAAATATCATTCCAATTTTGCATTGGTTTTAAATGAATTTTAATTTAGCATTTTCCTTCTTCACAAGTGCAGATGTATTATTAGAAGAAGGAATTTTGTGGCTATAAATACAGTTGAGCAGGGTAATTTCTGAGCAGTACACAAGCAATAGACATACACAAAAGTAACCCCTGAGTAGAGAAGCAGCTCTCTGGGTGGAGAGAAAAAAACCCAAAAACCCAAACCCACCAACAGTTTATATATTTTTGTACATCCATATAAATGCTATTCCATAAAGAGAATTGGTATCTTGAGGAATGTATCAATTTCTGTTTAATATGCTATTCTCTTTATAGATAAACTATCAAAGTACTTAATATTTATAGAAGCTACTTTACCATACACTTTGGTTTTATGGCAGCTACTTCTGAGGAGCACATTGCAGATGAAGAGTAAACACATAAAATTATGTGATACTGAATACTATGCATGATGACTTCTTCCACACTATTTATCTGCTGGGGTATTTTCATGTAAAGAGTTTCCTTTATTCATGTGTAAATAAATGACATTGATTTTGGCCCAAAGAAGGGAAGATGGAGATTAATTTCTGACAGAAATTTTACATCTTCTGAACTTCCAAAAGAACTACAGTCAACAACTTGTAATTTTTTTCCCCTCTGCATATTTAAATACAGCAGAACCTTAGAAGGATATTTTGGTGTTTCAATAATTTATATGATAAAAAAATGTTATTTCATTCTAGAACTTCTACACTCTGTATAAAAAATTTACAAAGTCCTCTCTACAGTAACAGTACATTTTGAATGGATTTCAACATGAAGTACATGTGAAGTAGTTATCAGAACAATCAAAATTGACTGGTTGGTTGACTGCATGTATTGTCAGAGAATTACTTTTCAAAACTTACATTTCAACCCTAACAGCACCAATCCCATCTTTGTACCAGACATCTTAATTATTTTTCTTTAAATTTTTATTTCATAGGGGCATTATCCATCTCAAAATTAATTTTCCATTTATTTACCATTATTATTAATTAGATTAATAGTGATAGTGGGCTTCTCCCATAAGTCAAAAGTCCTGGTATCCCCATGTTTATGAATGAATAAATTTGAAAATAGGTAGAAAAGTGTGCAAAATATTAATAATTTTTTTTTAAACTGAGAATCTCAAGGTGTGTCTGGTTAAAACTGAATGCTTAAGGAACTTCAGCTGAGTACAGAACTGAGTCTGCACTTAATTTACAGTATGTGAGTAGCTCCCAATGTCTGAAATTCCAGAATGTGCTGAAGGTGGATTGTGGTGAATCAAAGAGTAACAACAATCCCAGGAATGTGAATGGGAATAGCTTGGAAAATTGACATAATTACTCCTGTGCAGACCTGGGGTACAGGGAGGTTACAATGACCCCAATTTTGGGCCTTCTTCAAGCAATCTAATCAGAAGTTAGAGAAAATACGTAAACAAGGATTCAAAGACAAATAAAGGGTCCTCATTTTTTGCTTTCTTTACTACATATTTATGACTATAACTTATTACATTAGAGCTCCATAATTTTTTGGGCCACTAATTAAAGCAAATCATACTTCATTACTCTAGGTTTGAAAAGCTCCATTCACTCTGATTGAAAACATCCATGATATGACCTACACTCATTAACCAGCAATCCTGCTCTTTTAAGCAATTCATATGAACTTTATCGAGTGTCCCTGAGTAGAAAAGAACTTATTAAAAAAATAAACTACAGAGAAATTTAGCTCTAGATGCACACATATTTGTTGGATGCTATGAATATTTGAAAAATGCACTTCCTTCCCTTTATAAAAAGTTAATGACTTCAAGAAATTGCTTACTCAATGTAAAAATCTTTAGCAAAAACAAATTTAGGAATGCTTCATTATAGGTCTGAGGAATATCTGCACAGCATCAGTTGCAGAGGGTGGATTGCAAAGTCTCATTAATGTTGAGGTTATGGCTGTTTTTGAATTTAGAATCCTCTTACTTTAGGCCCTAAAATTTCAAGTGAATGTAAATAACTGCCCTGGTGGGTCTACTTCAGTAAAGAAATATACATGTGCATTTGAGCTTGGGGACCTAACTTTTCCTAATGGTTATGACTGCATCACATTTTATACACTTAATACTTCCCTTTGAGATGATGCTTACAAAAGAAAATTCAGTGAATACCTGCACAGTATCAAACCCAGAGCTTCACTTGTAGCCAGGCACAGTTCAACAGCTTCTAAATTTGTGTTTTGCATTTTGAAAAAGCATCAAAGATTCACACAAAATGTGAAATTTTTGTATATATATTAGTTTATATATTTATGTCTATTATATATTATTGATATATATTTATGTATTCACGTACGTGTCTGTATGCTTAAATGAATTTCTATGTATGTGTGTATATGTGTAAACATTTGTATGTAAATGTATGTTTTCTGGCTATTCAAAACAGAAATACTAACGGATCAAGAATATCTAGAGAGATTAAAATCTGAATTTACGTGCAGGTGACAGAGTTCTGAAGCAAAATAATAATTTTATGTTGTAACATATTTTTTTTAAATCCATAATATTGCATCACAAGTTGTAACTCTGAAAGGGATGCACTGGAATATCTGCATGCTACATCAGTATTCTTTGATTTTACTAAATCTTTTTTCTTTCCAGTTTTAAACCCTAGAAAATCAGTTTTCATGCCAACTTGGAAGTCAGATCAAATCAGTTATGCCAAGTTGGAAGCCAGATCAAATAAACATGTGGTTTCTTCTAAGGTATGACTCGATTTGTCCTTTAGACATTTGTCCTTAAAACATTGGATAGCAGAGAAGATTTCCTGAAAGATTTTTCCTTCAAGCATGTAGCATTTCAACTGGCAGCCCACAATGCTTTAAAATAAAGCTCTTGGGAGTTTTCCTGCCTAAACCTAATCCTTCAAACTACCAGATGCTTGCATATATATCCTAAATATGTAAACATCAGGCTTGGGGGGGTTGAAAAATCAGGGACAAATTTTGCAAATACATATAATGCATTATACCTCTACAAAATCCAAGTATTATATTACCAACCCAAACTACCCTGGTTTTATTTACAAGTTCCTTGACACTTCGAATCAGTCACCTTTGATATTTTAAATTTGTAGCACTTTCTTCCTAACCTCAAACCGAGCTTTATTAAGAGAATTTATACCCTTTCAAAGTCAGATTAAGAAGCCTTAATTAAAAGTCTTCTTTAATTGCATCGAAGACAGATTAATAATTAGATGCCTTTCATGTAGAAGTTAATGCTTTTCTGGCATAACAAACTGAGAACAAATACCTCATTTTGCAGCAGATATTCCACTTGGCCTCTGTAGTTCATAATAACAGAGACAAGGTTCTGCCTGGAAATCAGAAAAAAAAAGAAACAACATCAAGTTAATAAGAATTAGATAAAGAGAACAGGTTTGGATTTGTTTTTTTGGGGTTTTTTTCCACATTCTAGACATTTGGAATGATTTGACTGTGATTTTATGTTAGTATAGAATAAAGCGTGTACATCATGCCATTGAGCCTGGATGTCCCTGTTTCTTTGGAAGTAATTTGCCAAAAAGAAGAGATGCAAAAATCTACTTACACATGAGGATACAAGTTTCCCAAGTTAAAGAACTCCAATAAGTGATTTCAATGTTTCAATGTTTCAATGTCTATTGATTCCTACTTCCCATTTATTTTACTTTTTACAGTTAAGCAAGTGATTAAATACTACTTTGAAGAAGGATGGACTCAAGCACATGCTACATTCTTACAGCAGACTTGAGGATCTTAAAGGTCTTTTCCTACCTATAGGATTTAATGATTCAATACCTTCTTTCTCAATCACTGCACAGACTTAAGTTGCCTAGAATCAGATAAAACATCTGGAAAACATAAAAGATCTGGAAAATCTCTACGCTTCAAAAGTACAGGCTAAGTCACAAGTACAGAAGTGTGTTATAAAATGGGACAGCGTTGCTACATAATCCATGAAACTTAATTTGTGTGCAGTTCTCAAATTTACAAGCTCAAACTGTGTCAGGAAGTGCCTTTTACACAGCATTACCTAAGCTGGGAATTTGTTTTGCTCCTGTAGCCAGACATACACCGCTCTGTGGTTCCAGGCCTTTGTCGTGCTACAGAAGTTGCCACAAAACTTGTACAGACAGATTGCTGAGTCTTACCAAAGCTTCACTAAATTAATTAGGATTATGAAGAGAAGCATACACCTCTCTACACTTAACTCCTCAACTGATGCTTCAGCTGTAAATCTCACCCTTTTAGAACCACAGGCTCCAAGTGCTATCTCCAACACATAACCAGAATCAGATTTTTTCTTTCAAGAAGAGTTTGTGTAATTTTCTGTTTCAAGCACTGTGAAATCCTTGCTGTTGTTTATTTGTCAGCTGGAACAAAACAAACAGGTGCCTGTGAGACCATTGCTAAGGTATATTCCTGTGTCAGCCTCTGCAGGGACAAATCATCAGGAAAGGATATGGAAAACTTAACTCCCAGTTTTACACCTTGCCTAGCCCACTGATTAGTAAAAGGGACATATTATTACCTCGATGGCCATCAGAGTAGATGGGGTTTGCACATGAAAAAGTGGAAATTGCAATTTACATTCTTTCTTCTTTGTTTGTTTTACTCTATCACTTTATCCTTGACTTTTTTTTTCCTCTTAAATGTCCCAACAGTCTTTAAGATTCTCCCTCTTCAGAAGGCTTAGAAGGAATTCGTCCCCACTCTTCCATCCCCTTTGCAGTCTGGTGACTGAAAGTCCCAAAAGCATTTTGATTTTTTTCACAGCTTCAGAGCAAATGAACTATTTACACAGAAACTGTGTGTGTCCTCATGTATTTTAGCTGGGCTAACTGAGCAATCAGAATTAGAATTGCAGCTACAGCCCAAAGTACAGGTTTCATGGTGCATGATTACACTTTCGTTGTCTATGTTTCATGACAAGAAAAGGAGAGTCATTGCACTGAAATAACACACAGAAAAGAGAAATGTAAGGTGGCCTTCCCCATGGTAATACCACAGCGCATTTCCCTGGAGATGCCAACTATTCACCTCCTCCTAAAGGTCGTTTTGCCTTTACAGCTTTTTATTTCCAATCTGCACCAGCTTTATCTAGCCAGGCAGTTTGTATGTGGAGCAGCTGCCTGGAAATTCCTCCTGTAATCCTGTTAAATCATAGCTAATACAGGTTGTTGCTCTGCTTTGACAGTCTTCAGGCATAACATCTTTTCCACAGCCTCACCCAGCTCAAAAGTAGTTCTTGAACATGTGAACCTGCCTTGTTGTCTTTTTCCATACAGGTGAGCATGCTTATTAGCATGGTTGGTCTAAATGCAGGTTCCAGAGTAATTCCCTAAATTACAATGCTAGTTCAAAAAATTAGCATATTTTCCATCAGTTTATTGTACCCTGGAGAATTTTCAGTATAAAGTAGCCATTATTTTACATCATTAATAGGAAACAAATCCAGCAAGTCGTAACAATGATTGAAATACCTCTATTAATCCTACCCTGAGTCTTTGTCTTCTAGATAACTAATAATACCCATATCTTACCACACAGAAATACCTCATCCTCGTGCATCTTTATAGCTGTGTATAAATATGGCAAGTCTAACCAACCCATGAACACTTAGTACTTCTTTGATGTTAAGGACATTTTCTCAGCTTTTAGCAAGCCAATATGGTGCAAGAGTTTTGAAAAGGAAATAAGAAAAGCACAAGCATCTTCAGAGAGTCAGGCTGAGCTCCCAGCTGGTCTATATGGAAGTACATAGCATGTATTTACAGCTTTCCTATTCATGATGTAAAATTATGGCTACTTTATACCGAAAATTCTCCAGGGTACAATTTACATGGTATTTTCCAAAGTCAGCATGTTCCCAATCATGTTCAAAAGGATGTTTTGCTCTGAAATTTCATTTGGTGAATTTTTTATGTTACATTGGGTGGTGTTTCAGTCTCCTGGCAGCAGCACCCACTATGGAGAAATGCTAGGTTCCCCTTCTAAAAGGCTGTTTATCACCATTCTGCCTCACTGAACAGTGCCCAAATGGGCCCAGAGAGTTGTGGTGAATGGAATTGTTGGGAGCTGGTCCCATGTGATTGTCCTCAGGCCTCAGAATTGGGCCCCTCACTACAAGAAAGACATTGAGGTGCTGGAGTGTGTCCAGAGAAGGGAGCAGAGCTGGGGAAGGGTCTGGAGCACAATTCCAATGAAAAGCAGCTGAGGGAGATGGGATTGTTTAGCCTGGAGAAAAGGGACCTACAGTAAGTGATCCTGTTCTGCAGATATTCTCTGTGCTCCTAAATTTCATACTATATTTCCTCTATATTTCATACTATTCATACTATTTCATCTATAAAATACCCACCTTCTATTGATCTCTTTATAACGAGGACCAGAATGGGAATTTGGGCCCTGCTCTTAGGGAAACAGATGGGTCCTCAGCAAGCACCAGATACCCACCTCAAACGAGCCACTACCTCTCTGTTTTCCTCCATCTGCTAAATGACAGGTGTGTCGTTTAAGTTTACTATTGTTGGCAAAGTACTTTGTAACACAGTGATGAAAAACACCAAAAAAAGTGTCAAGAGTTTCTTTATCTAAAAGTGGAATTTATCTAAACAGAATATAATTAAAGGTGAATGAGGAATCTATGTTGTTTAGTGTTTGTCCATCACAGGCTGGCTTTACAATCCACTTCACTCTGATTGCCAAGTTAAAAGCTCATAGCCTCCATTAAAAATAAAAAAAAAATAAAAAAGGAAATAAAAAAGGTGTAAAAATCACTGAACTGTGAAAATATAGTCATAATGAAGAGAACACCTATTATTTTTACAGTATTTACTCTCAAAAATTCTCTAACAGCAACGCACACATGAAAATTACGACTCCTTCAGTAACAGGAATCATTGGGAAATATGAAACCTCTAATGAAAACTTCAGTGATATGAAAAGGAAAAAATTGGGGAAAGATTACACAGATCCAAAAAACATTGATTTTTGCCAAGCAATAACTAAGGTCTGAAAATAAGAAGTCTGAAATATTGAACCAATTGTCCTTCTCTTTGGTATCATTCCTGTTCCCAGTAGTTCTCAGAACTTTAATTCATGGCAAGGAAGCTCCCTACAAATATAAACAACTACAAACATAAATCCTGCTAAATACCAGCTTACCGAATCAGTCTCCAGGCACAAGTGTCTTCTAAAAGTTCATTCACACAGAACCTTTGGTCATCCCCACACTGTGGAAGAGAGGTGTATAGTGACATATATTATTCTGATAAGAGGAATGTATATTGAAGAGATTTACATGGTATTTTCCAAAGTCAGCATGTTCTCAACTGCGTTCAGGATGTTTTGAGCTGAAATTTTATTTGGTGAATATTTTGTGTTACACTGGGTGGTACTATACAGGTACCAGTGGGAGCAAGAGGAAAACGAGCTAGCTGGACTTAGCAGTAGAACTTTAAATTAGATTCGGGGGGGGAACAGGATGTGCTTGGATCCAGGCAAGGAGAGCAGCAGCATATTCCAGTGCCCTGTCTACACGGGAGACATGGAGAAGGCAGACAGTGTGGCCTAGGGCACACATCAATTCTGCTCTGGTTTCATGCTGAGGTGGACCAGAGGGAAAGATGATGCAGAGTTAAAGGTGAGCTGTGAGGGGACACAGCACCCTGGGCAGCTGAGAGGCTTTGCCTCTTGAGGGGCCTGGGTGTTTCTTCCACCAGCTTTTGTTGTGCCAGAAAACGAGGTAATTTATTATGTCAGGAGCAAGTGGGTGTCCAAGGAAAACATCGGATCTGTACTTGATGAAGATGGGCCCCTGGAAAATAGGCAGAGAAAGCAGAGGCATTCAGTGCTTGTTTTGCCGTAGTATTTAATAAACTTTGGGCTCTCCATTGCTCTGAGCTGGAGGAGCACAGCTACAGCAACAGCGACCTTCCCTTTGTGGACACTGGAATTGCAAGGGGTCAGCTGCAGCGGCTGAATGTTCTTAAATCCACAGAGCCTTGGTGGGATTCATCCCGGAGTACTAAAGGAAGGGAAAGAAGAAGGGAAGAAGAGAAGAGAAAAGAACACAGTTCATTTGTCAGAGATCTAGAGCAATCATCTAGTGCGACTGCTGGATTGTGACATCACCAATTATGGATCCAGTCTGAGGGTGGATTCACCTAGCAATGGGTTATAACGCCACAGATCACCCAGCGCTCTCTGCCAGCTGGATCAGCCCAGGATTTTCCCCAGCCCTAGCATATTCAGGCAGCGTGAGCATCCAGGAGGTGCACTCTCAGCACCAGAGGGCGTCTGGGAGGGGAAACTTCCCCCTGGGCAGCTGGGAGGCTTTCCTTCTTGAAGGACCTGGGCGTTTCCACCACTCCCCCAGGGCAGCCCCTGTTCCTTTGCTTGTGTGACACCCGGTGCTGCAGCGCTGGCGAGAGGGACGGGCTCAACATCCCGAGCGAGCCCCTCCTGCCAGACAAGCTCCAGCACCCTGCACGTCTCTCCTGGCAGGACATGGAGTCCACTGCCAAAGAAGACACAGGGCAGAGCAGCTCTGCCGCAAGCGACGGCGCCCCGAGCCAGCCCCCCCAGGCAGGACTGCCGGCGGCAGCAGAAGACTCGCAGTGCCCCATCTGCCTGGGGCCCATGACCAGGCCGGCCTACGTCACCTACTGCATGCACAAGTTCTGCCTCGGCTGCATCCGGCAGTGGGCCAGGGCCCGAGACCGCTGCCCCGTCTGCAGGCAGCCCATGGCGCAGCTGCTGTACTCAGTGCGAGGCGANCAGGCCCGCGGGCACCGCCAGCGCCCGGGCGCAGGAGGCGGCCCCGGGGCCCTCCAGCGCTCATTCCCAGCCGGCTCCCGCGGCCTCACGGGAGATGAGCCCACCCAGAGAAGGCGAGCGCCAGGCTGGCCCTGCTGATCCTCTGGAACCACAAAATGGCACCGAGTGACTTCGGCTTCGCGGTATCCCCTCTTCTACTGCATCCAATAAACCGCATGGTCCTTGTCAGAACGTGCGTTTCATGAGCAAAGAATGGTTGTAAGTCCACAAGGCTCAGTGGGATTCATTCCAGAGCACTAAAGGAGCTGGCGGATCACAACCAAAGAATGGTTGTAAGTCCACAAGGCTCAGTGGGATTCGTTCCAGAGCGCTAAAGGAGCTGGCGGATCACAACCAAAGAATGGTTGTAAGTCCACAAGGCTCAGTGGGATTCGTTCCAGAGCGCTAAAGGAGCTGGCGGATCACAACCAAAGAATGGTTGTAAGTCCACAAGGCTCAGTGGGATTCGTTCCAGAGCGCTAAAGGAGCTGGCAGATCTTACAGCTGGATCCCCTCAGTGCTCTAACAAAGATCTTGGCGGCCTGAGGAGGTCCCAGCTGACTGGAAGCTAGTCAATGTCCTCCCAATGTCATCCCAATTTCCAAGAAGGGCACAAGAAAATGGAACAGGACTCAATGGAACGGGATGCAATGAAATGGGATGCAATGGAATGCAATGCAATGGAGGGGAGAGAGTTTAGTTTAGCTGGTGGGGACCTACAATTTCCATGTAGTCCAACTACCTCACCTCTTGAGGGCTGACCATGAATGAAAAGCCCATTATGAATGACATGGTCCAAATGCCTCCCCCTAAGGGACTGATAGACACGAGGCATCAGCCACCTTTCTGGGAACCCATTTCTGGTGTTTGACCACCAATCCTGTAAAGAGTCA
This sequence comes from Daphoenositta chrysoptera, assembly GCA_013397915.1. Lineage (NCBI taxonomy): Eukaryota > Metazoa > Chordata > Aves > Passeriformes > Daphoenositta > Daphoenositta chrysoptera. The sequence goes on from VZRO01006723.1 coordinate 17,836, forward strand.
CATATGTATGACTGATAGGATCCAAAGAAGATGTGATGGACCACAGGGTGCACATGAATTATTTACTATCTGATTATGTATGGTTGATTATTGTATACAAGATCTGTCAAGATACTCATGTTTCTATGACACTAATTAAACTACAAACTTAGTGGAGACTTCTATAAGGAAATATATTCCATATTCCAAAATTTTGAAGGATCATTTCGATCAGAGGTGAAATTCTCTCCAAGAGCACATTCTTTCACAGAAATAAACAGTAGCTGCATATGTGCATAAGTGTCTGAAATAGCTGAAGAATCTTAAAAATCCCAAAGGCAAAGTTTCTGCCTATTTTGGTTTTTAAAAGCATAATTTTTGCATCTTTTTATATGAATTCTAAAGGAAGGAAATTTTTTTTCCATAACCTGACTCTAAGTCTGTGACTTTCCAATGCATTCTACAGCCACGTGTTTTAGGTAACAGCAACAACAAATTTAACTGCGAGCTCTGTGCAGACTACATCAGATCCTTGAATTCCGTGTGACTCGAGCAGGTTTCAGTACACCTGAAGAAATTTATAGAACCAGGTCCAGAGTGAAAGAAACACTGAATCTTTCGAGGCACTGTGTCTGTTTTCTCTGTTAGGGTTTTTTCTGGTCCTGATGGACTTGCTGGCACTCCTGCCTGCCAGCAGAACCTCTCCTTTCTGTACCAGTGCCCTGTCACAAGCATGCCCTGGAGCTGGGGGAGAACTCTGTGTCTGTCACTTATTCCACCTCAAGGGCTGCTCGTGCTCTTTGCTGTTATCAGTAACATAAAGTAACTTCATGGCCTGAAGCTTTCATTCCGTCACTGTTAAGGGGTGATCAATAATTCACTTGAGGAGACCTTAAAATGCTTCACCCTTCCTGCTTAAACCCTATTGTAGGGTCCACAAATTCTCTGCGAAATTGAATGTTTTCTAATGGCCTGAACACTGCTAATTTGGCTTCCAAACTTGTTAATTACTTGTCTGGAAGCCATTATTGTTTATTTGTAATCATGTTAGTTGGTAATTATGACCATTTCCAAAACCTGAAGCATCAAGGATGCTCTGTGTCTGCTCCTGGCCTAGACAGTGCAGGGGAGGATGTTAAACATTGTTTAAACATGTCAAACTGCAACAGAGTTGAACATATTAATAGAAATGTAGCATTTAAAGTAGCAAAATTTCAAGGAATATTTAAGTACAGGAAGAGGCTCCCTTCTATTTGAAGAAGTACACAATCCCTCTAGAAAGTCACAAATATTTAAATAATGGCAAAGTCTCCACCTTCTCATCATGATGGGCCTCTGACTTCTCTTGTCTGTGATTATGCTCACAATGTTAATATTTAACTCATTATGTCTGGTAAAATATTAACACTGATATATATGAAAATGAAAAAAAAAGGTTTTGAACTCCCAGGAAATGTCACTTTCTGTCTGCTTTAGCTCAAAAATCCTTTTCTGGAAGCAAGTGAGGCTCTTGTTAGAAACCTGTAAGTATTCTTTGCTGCCTCTCCACTACAAAGATTAATGCTTTCCTGAGATGATCAGAATGTGGAGACATCTGAAACTCTGAAAAAAATGGATTTCTAGGATAGGCAGAGCATTCCCTGGAATCTCAAAGAGTGCTAAGGCTGATAAATCTCATGTCTCAAAAAAACCAAAATCTAATTAAAGGTCACCCACTAGCTGAATGAACTGTGATTCCATGTAAAGCCCCTGGCCAAATTTCTTGCTTGTAACTGCTCAGCTGAAGAAAATTTCCTGCTTTGAATACTTCCTAATAGAATGCCAGCTTCCCACAAAAGGAAAGAAAGCAAGTGTTCACCTTGAAAGATTTTTTTTTTCTTTTACAAAGGATTTGGGAACATTTAGTTATTGGCCAAAGTGCAAAAAAACCGGCGTCTGGTAAAA
>VZRO01006723.1:22945-41597 GCA_013397915.1 Daphoenositta chrysoptera
CTAAACCCTTCTCAAATCCCTTCTCAAAGCAAAAGTCCAAGTGCCCAGTTCCCAGTTCCTGACTGGACCAATGCACACATTCTCTTCTGTTGCTCCTCAGCTCATCCCTGTGTTCTGCCTGCCCATGGTTTTCCTGGAAGTTCTTCCCCTCCTCATTTCACCCAGCCGTGTCTGCCTCATCACCGTAGTGATGAACTGCACCATGATCTTTAAATCTTCTGGCTGAGGAACCCATTCAGTGTTCTGGGTGCTGGGAAAGGGCAGCACTCCAGCAAGAGGCCAAGAACTGGCACAGACTCTTTTCCCAACGAAGGGAGTGGGAGTGCCAGAGAGCCCCCTAACTGGTCAGACTGGGAAGTTTCATTGACATTTTAGAGCTGCCTCAACATACGTTTTTTATTTTATGCCTCACCTCTTTTCTTTCTGCCTCACCTTCAGCCTCTGGACAGGCACAGTAACGAGAATATTACAGAGACACATCTGTGAGTCCTGAGTCACCTTTTCCTGATTCCGCCAGGACACAGATTCCTTTTGCAACGCCAGTGACAGGAATTGGTATAACTAGACCAGTACAGAGGAGCTATACCCTCCTATTAAGTAACAATCTTGTACCACAGACACATAAAACCTGTCTTTTCCAAGTATAATTTTTCCATGTCACCATGCTTCCAGGCAATACAAGCTACACCAAGAGAAACTTAATTTTGTTATTATAACTGCTTTTACATTAGTGGTTCGTGTTAGCTTCTGCTGTGCCAAGCAGATACTATCCATCAGCAAAGCCTTTATTGACATGGCAGTGCTGCTGAAATATTGCAAGCACAAGTGGCCGTGCAGTTGACTTCATGAATGGATTTAATTTGCACAAATACGAGAAGTTTTGACAGCTATTTTTACACAAGAGACTAGACAAAATGAATTAATGCCTCAACAAAATAATGTGGAAAACATGGTCTGGATGAAAAGTGAGCTACAAGAAATTGAAGTGTAGTTTTGCCACAGATTGACAAACTACCTTTTAGCTGTACCCCGGGCAGATTTGCTACCATTCCAGTACTGCTGAGACAAATATATCCCCTTTGGAGAATAACATGATTATTAGTAACTAGTTTACAGCACTCTGAGCCCTGCAAAGGAAACAGAAATGAAAGTGTTACAACCTTGTTACTCAACAGTTTTCACTGTATTTTTTTGCTGAAATTATGTGGAGAATACAGCTCTGATGAGAATGTCATGAAGAGAAATGCACTCTTTGTCGTTAGGAGACATGGTAATGACTGGTCCAAGTGACTTGTCTGTGGTCTCACAAAATATTTAAATACAAGAAAAGGAAAATCCCTGTCTCTTGAGACACCCTCACTTGCTTGCTTCCTCACAGCAAGGTTCTCTGATGTGCTATAAGCCCCAAATCCTAATACAGTTCAACCAGAATATTTTTTTAAGTAACTCAGCTAAGCATCATCTCTGAATGAGAAACTTAATCTGCAGTGACAAGAGAAAATTAAGTTTATTTTTCACAAAGAACATATTCATCCAAAGGTTCTTGCTTCTTATGATTTCAATCTGCATGATTATGTCTCTGTCAGTGTATAATTAATAGCTTAAACTTCACTTTGAGTGAAAACCAATTGTTATTTAGGTTTCAATTCCCAGAGAACAGAATTAGTGAGGCAAAAAAAATGTCATCAATAAGGTCACAGGCAAGCATGTTAGAAGAAAAGATAAGCATTTAGATTTTTGAATTCCATTCCCCTGCTCACTGTGGTGGCTGAACTGCAAAGCAATAGGGAATCTGTGCAAATTATACCATGTGAGAGTGTGGATGGAACTTTAAATACTCGGATGCCTTAGAATAAAATAGAAAATAGTTTAGAAATAAAGCTTATAAGTATTCTTGTACCACATTCCTTTGCTGATCTACATTACTGCAACCTATTGGTAGCACACACATCAATAAAATAATACAGAATTTTTTTTAAAAAGTCCATTTCTTATATACACTCATGTGTTTTGTGTTATTAGGCATTTCAGGATGCCCTGGGATTGTGGCCTGTTTTTCTAAGAATGGAGGATTGATTCACTGCTGACACACGAGAAGGGCTGGTTTTGGCTGGCTGCTGGCATTAAGAGCCAGGAGTTATTTGACACAAGGTGCTTAAGCACAATTTAATTTACTTTTGTGTAATATTTTTCTTAAAAGGCATCATAAAATCATATTTAAGGAATAACAATATTAATATTTAATCATATCTAAGGAAAGATAGGAAAGTGTGAGAGCAAGATTTAAAGGTGGATCTTTCTTTTCCATCCCATCTTTGTTTGATGGGATGGAAAAGAAAGCCTGTAGGTTGCAGCAAGGGCAGGTTTCTCACAGTACACAAAGTAAACTTAAGGACCAGAAACCAAATGAGATTCCAAATCAGAATTCCACAGATGGCTCTACTAATTACAGAATGACCTGCAGTCTATATGCTACCTTCTGGTATCTTTAAAATTTGGGTATTTGAAATCTGGTATTCCGCTTTTGAGTCAGGCAGGATGTGAGCCCAAGGATCTCCGTGTAGGCAGGGAACAAAGGACAATAAAATCTGCTGCTGCTGAGTGTAATGGTCATTAGCACTGAGGTATTTTTTCTCCCCCACCTCATTCAAAGCTAAATGGATTCTAGAAATCATCAAGTCTTTCAGGTGCTTCCGCAGGAGGTGGGGTGAAGTGCTCATTAATACAATCCAATATAACAGGAAATGAAAGCTTTTGACAAATCTTGACAAAGCTGTCTGCTTTGCTAAACCACTCTGGTCTGGGAACAATTCATCAAATCACCATTTGGGCTCCACTTTAGCTTTTTTCTGGATTTCAGTACAGCAGGAGCAGCAGAGTATTTATTCCCTTTGCTGTCTCAGAACTTGAGGAACTTCTACTGGAATTCATCCATGAACGGACTCCAAATACTTTTCTGGGGAAGAACTGTGCACAAGTGCCTCAGATCACTCTGTTAGCAACGTTGGGAGGAAACCAATTTGCACTTAAAGATAGCCCACACATAGAAAAAATTTCACCCTGAGGCAGCTCCTCAGGCCGTGCTAAACTACCCAAGGGATCCCGAGGGTCTGGGGTTTCAAATTTCAGATACAGGGCTCTGACGAAGAGGCAGAAGAAAGGGAGCTGAATTTAACCACACCATATAGAATTACAAGCTGATGAAGTTAGAAGTGCAGCTCAGTGCTTCCTGCATGACAGTGAAGGAGCAAAGTAAGAAAGCTGAGAACATTATTGACCTTGTTTCACTGCTAATGAGACGTGCAGACGTTCTGCAAGTGCAGGAATTTAAAGAGTCTGCTATTGGTGCATTCTCCCCAACAATGAAAACAAAACTCTCTAGCACATACTGCACTGAGCTCACCCTCTCTACAATGCCTCATTATCTCCATTTTTCAGCAATTCCTTTGAAATCAGAAGAGCATCTTGAAAAAATAAATTAATAAAATCTCTGTCCTTCTTGTGTAACTAACAGATCTATGTATGACCTGGTTCTCTGCTTGGTGCTTCTGGTGTTCTAAAGATTATCACAACACTCTTGCTGTTCCAGCTCCTGCTTTACCGAGACTGGAACCAGAGAAGAGCAGGCTTAGAAATGTTGAAGAGGCAATCTTGGCATCTTTAGCTGCCAAATGCAATTCACTATAAACATCTGAACATTTGATCTGTGTGCCTGTGTAAGGGTAGAAGTGCTCAGGGTGGATACAGAACAAAGCTACTTCACACAGTGTGACACCTCCTCCCACAGCTACGTTAATTTCATTAATCAAACTGGCTTGCTTTTGGCTACTTCATGTAATTTTTACACTCTACTGTAAATATGACCGCTTCTAAAATCTTCCCTTGCAATTATAGACACACACTATTTTATCTATCACGTTTTGCACCTCTAACAGATGAGCTGTGATTCCTGCAGTGCCAGCTGAACGTGGTACCACAGAACACTGAAAACTCCCCTCCTTCTGCTGAAAGCCAGGGTCCACACAGCACGGCTGACAAGTGCCTGCACTTCAGCTGCTTCAACACAGAATCTGCTCACTTTTGCTGACACCTAAATTTAAGCTGCCAGAGGGCAAAAAACAGCTAGCTGAGTCCAGTAGTGCTTTCATCCCCCACAAGAGCTTACCTGGATTAATGTGAATCAGAGCATTTACCTCCCTGCTTGTAAACTATGTGCATTCAGAAAGAGCTGCTTGTATGTACAATGTGTTTTTCTTTACCTTGCATTCAGCACCACAGTGCTGACTTCATTTGCTTTGCTACTACTGCAGCTGGATATGAAGAAAAATCACCTGCTGTGCAGCTGCATAATACTGTTCCTCCTCTCTTTGGTGATTTCCCACTTTGAGGATTTGCTTGTAACACCCCTACGAGAGAGTGGAGGTAGCAGCAGCCTTGCATCAGAGATGAGAAAGACCAGAAGGACAAGGGAGTCAAACGAAAATTAAAGGCTGCACAAAGCTTCCATAAAAGAGCCAGGATTTGGATCCTTGCTCTGGAGCACACCATCCTCTCTGCAGAATGTAAGCACCATGTGTTTCAGTGATGCCTTGAGAGGCTCCCTAGAAACTGAGACTGGACAGGAATAAGGGAATAAAGGTGGGTGTTTATTTGAAAGGCTTTCAAAGGTGCACCCTGGGAAGTCAAGGGCTCCAAGCTGGACCCCAAAATGGACCCTAAGATGGACAAGAAGTCACAAGTTCCCCACACCTTTATAGGTTTGGTCCAGTTGCATATCAGCATAAATTCTCCAATTAAAACTTTAGCTAATGATGTCATTTCCTCCCATCTTGCCCCCCTTCAGAGGCTTTGGGCCAGGACAGCCTGGGTGTCCTTGGAGAGCAGGCCCAGAGAGGTTTGTTATGAGCAGAGAGCTGAAGGCAGCAGGCTACAAGAAACCTCAGAGTTACACATTAGGCAACACAGGATTGGAAAAATATAAGAGTTAAAACCTAAGGCATCATCGGGAGTTTCAGAAACTACACATGAAGAGTTTGGAACCTGATACCCTACCTCTCCCCCTGGTTCTGTTTACACGGCTCGTGGCTTAATGAGGTTCTTACTTTTGGAGGAATTCATCAGCCCCATGAACGCTCAGGAGGCATTCCTCCCGGGCTGGGTATTGATTGGTGCCACGGAGGATCTCCACTATTAACTCGTGAGTGATACAGCCAGCTGTAAATAAAGATAGCAAGGAAAATTAATAGTAGCTTGCTAGAGAATTTCAGGCTACGTACTTGGGCAAAGAAAATAAGGGTTTTTTTTTTTCTGTAATTCCTAACAACTGCTGCAGTCTAGCTCCATCAAGAGGAATTAGATCAAGACACACTTGATTTTATTAGTTTTTTTAATTTTGCTTCAAATATTCTACATGGCATGGAATCTATGTCCATTTAGAGGAAATGAGCAATTTGTTGGGCAGCTGGAATGAAGAAGAGATGAGCAATATTCCCAGGAGGAAAGGAACAGACAAATGATAATTTTTCGACTTTTTCATTTTCCTGATGAACATTTTGGTACATTTCCAATGATGTGAAAGTGGACTCTGTAGCCACTTATGACACAAAAAGGCTCCAGAATGTTACATGATATTGTTTCTGCCGTGTATACCCTTTTAGCCATAACAAACAAGTAAATTAATATGCTAATATACTTTATATATGAAGTATATCTATTTAATATCTGTGTAGCCACATAATAGTATAAAAATAAACATAATCCCTATAAATTAGGAAGTGCTATATCAGTTTGTATAACCTGCTGTTCAGAAACATGTTAGCATTTTGAGAATTTTCTCCAGTTCTACTTCAGCTTTTTAAGCCATTTTCCAACACTTGCCAATACATTTCCTCTCTGTCCATTTTAGAAGAATCAATCAAAAGTGGAAAAGAATAGTTGCATAATCTAGAAACACATCTGATAAATAATTTGGTCTGACATTTAAGGCGATGGAAAGACTTCAGAGAACAGCTGGCATTTCTAGGGGACGGGGTTATGATACAAACAAAGCTGAAATAAAACAGTGTATGTTACCATAGCTTGCTTTTGCTTTGATTTGGTTTTCCCTAAGGAAAAACAAATGCCTGAATGGATTCAAAAGCTCCTTCTACAATGTTCATTTTCTTTGCAAAACTGTTTTTCTTTTCTTTTTCTCAAAAAAGCCACTTAAATTACACATTTTTCTACCACTTTTACCAGTTTTAAACATTTTGTCTTCTGAGAACTCACCATTTTAAGCAACTCAGCTGGTTTGACATGTTAGCTGCAGTGCTTGTTGGTTAAATTTATACAGTCCAGAAAATGAAGAGTGGCACAGAATGTTGAATTAAAATTGCAACATGCACTTTTTTCAGGTCACTCATTGGAAAAAAATCCAAAACTTGCTCATATCACTCATTTGCACTCTCTAGACCCATCTTCCTTTCCTTACTCTGATAAATACTCTTGCCTAACTGAACAATACTTTATATTAGATGAGGCAAAAAAAGAGTACTCCCTTCCCCTGCTTTAACCTTACTGCTTACCTAGTTTAAGTTTAGGATAACTAATACTCGGCCTGTTAAAGTCAAAAATTCCTTGAAAACTGAAGAAATTATTCATAAAAAGAGATTAAGAGACAAAAAAGACCATCACTTGATGAAGCAGCACAGGAAGAGAGGGAGAAATAAGATTTAATTTATTTTATTTTTTCATGTGTTGCAGAAATAAAAATTACTAGACCTGGAATTAAAGATCTGCCCATGAATCACAGATACAGGATGCACAGGAGCAGTGGCAGCTTCTCACAGTCATTAATGACAGAATAATTTAGGTTGAGAAGAACCTCTTTCCCTGCAAAGCTGGGTCAACACTGAATTCAGACCACTTCGTTCAGGGTTTTGTTTTGTAAGACCTTAAAAATCTCCGAGTCTGGAGACTCCACAAACTTCATGGGCAAACTGTTCCAATTCCTAATTATTCTCCTTTATTATTTCCACCTGCTTGGAATTTCTCCTTTCATATAATAACTGATGTGCTTCCCCAAACCTGTGCAGAGCCTCAATCACTTACCACGTTGGGTAAGAAGTAGAGGGTGTGGTGAAAAATCTGTCCAAATGCTCATCCTGAATTTTGTTCCGCCCAGGATATGCTCTGGGAACCTTGTTGTGATACTCCAGATTTTCCCGGTGTTTGTCTTCAAATCAAAAGCAGGATAGGCATTTCTGACTCTGAAAAGAACACGTGAAGACACCATGTCTAAGTAGGTGTGTTTTTTGGCCTTTTCTAGGAGCAAGACAAAAATTCTACAAGATACATATCATAATACATAGAGAGCTGTTAGGGATAAAATTCTGTGGAGAGAAATGGTAGCAACTCAAACTCTGGTTTCATACATTAGTGAGATAACTACGTATCAGCACACATAACTACATTTTTTACTTCCAGGGAAACCATCAGCAAAATCTTCATGAACTTGACAGAATCCCTGCTGAGCTTGACCCCAGTGAAAGCAAAAGGAGTTTAAACAGAGACTTCGGTGTACACTGAGCTCAGTAGAAATAATGGTGCTCAAATATGTACTTAAATAACAGAGTTTTAACGAAAAACTAACCAAGAGCACACAGACAGCTGCAGCTAGGACATCTGGTCAGAATGAGCACAGGAACATGCTTTTCATGCGAAATCTTGAGGAGTGTCTATTTCCACAACTCTCTAAAATCCAATCTGAAATCCTCATTACTAAAACCCTGGGTATTTATGTAAAAGTCTGTGGAGTGCAGTAACAATTACAGTCACGGAGTTCCTCTGATATACCATTAACTATAAAATATATTTCCCCTTCTCCTTCTAATTACCATAGACTTGCAGAAACTAATTCCTCCCGAGGTTCTGTTTCCTAATGAACACTGGTCACAGGTATCATGTCTGTCACCTGGGATTAAACTTGCTTTTTAAGCAAATACACTCTGCAGCTGCAGGTGAGGGTCCATAGTGTACCAGCTGAAGCTTTACATTTCACTAATTGGCCTGAATTAGCAGCTAAACCCAAATATCCTGTACTAAGCATCCTGCATTCTCTTCTCTTTGTTAGTTCACAAAGCATTTTGTAGCTTCTTAGTTGGGAGTGCTTTTTAATGTCTCTGTTAAGTGTCTTTTGAACCCCAGCTCTCTGACATAAAAGTCTTCACCACTGTGTTTTACCTCCTGCCTCAGAGCTGCTGCCCAAGTCTCTGAAACTTGTGAGCTACTCTTGTGCCATGCATTTCTACAGCAAGAGAAGGAAAAAAAAAAAAAAAAAGCCTAGGCTTCCAAAATTAATAATCCAGTGAAGCAGCCCAATTCTTATCGTGAAAAGCCAGGGGGTTTGATGTTTCAGTGGGGTGGGAGGAAATGAGGCTTGACAAGAGTACCTCCAGTACAAGGCAGATTTATACTCATGGTTAGAAACCTTTATACTACAGAGGCTGTTTGGGTGACCTGTGCAGTTGGTGTCAGTCTATTTTCTTTGTGCACAAGGTACAGCTTTCCCCCTGTAACGTGTTTCTGCAAGAAAGCCCAGGACTGAATAAAACTGCAAACTTCACTACCCTTTATCCAGCACCAAATGACCAGGCTATGCACACACACAGGGCATGAATCACCTCCTCAACGTGCTGGCAGTCATTTCACAACTCAGCCAACCTCATCTCCTTCTCTACTCACACACTGCTTCTATTGTAGCAAAATATGGGGACACAAATTTACTTTTCAGATAAAAAACCCGTTCAGTTTCCAAAAGTGTTGCTTGCTTATGGTCATCTACTATTTTCATGTGATTAAAGGGCTTCTGGCCAGAGCAGGTGGGCAAAACATTGCAAAACTTTGAAAGTCTGGGTCTTCCAAAGCATAACTGAAATACTATACAAAAATTACACAGAGAAAATCTTGTGCTACTTGCTTTTTGTGCTGCAACAACTCAGCATGTCTGGAAAGTCCTGACATTTACAGGGATTTGCTGTTTCACAGCATTTCCCAACACGATGTGTTTCTCTGCAGTGCAAAGCACATCCTGGAAGACAGTGTGAGGTGGAGGAACTCTGAATTTTGCAGCTCTGAGCCCCGAGACTGTCAGCTTGGCACCTCCTGCTCCGAAACTCGCTTTAGGATGTGTTCTGCAGCCACCCAGGGATGACTGCTCACCACAGCTCTGTCCTTAATTGTAGAAGTAACCTGAGAAAGGGCTTTTGGAGACTGATTTACAGCCCTGCACAACCAAATGTTTCAATTATAGACTGCTACCTGGGCAAGTATTACCGAGAGAAAAACATGATGGGTTTCTATTTGAGCTACAAGCTGGAGCTGCAGGAGTGGATGACACAGAGCCTGAATTATACATCCTGCCTCTGACATATGAAACTGCCAGCAATTGAGATTCATTGGGGACTGGGAGGATGCTCACTTGGCAAGATTGAATACGTAAGTTATTTGAAAATTTATGACATTTTTTGGTCTTTTGGTTGCTGTGACATTTTGTCCAAAAAATGTTTCTCTACTTATTTAATAGAAGAAAAGCAAACGCTGTTCTTATTTTCTTTTTAAGAGTATTTGCTCATGACACACACAAAACGAGTTCCTGCTTTCCTCCTGTTTCGGCTTAATAGTATTTATCTTTTTAGCCCTGTAAATAAACTCATCTATTCAAAAATCAGTTTAAAGCCTTTCCTATAATTAATATGTTTAGACATTAAAGAAATCTGAATAGCTGGGAGGAAAGCAGTCATGTGGAAGGTGCCTTCGTGCATCCCATGGCAGAAGAATTGGGTTGGGGTTCAGCCTGATGAACTGTGGAAAAGGAAACTGAGACATCTGACTGGGTATGTTTTGAAGCTGACCATCCACCCCATTTGAATATATAATAGACTCACCCTTAATTTCAGTGCAACATCAAACTGGGTTTTTTGGTTGGGTTGTTTTAGTTTTTTTTTTTCTTTTAAGAGAAGCAGCCTTGGCTGACCTTGAATAAAATCAGTTCATTAAAGTCTAATAACAAAATCAGGATTCCATTTTCCAACTACTTTTCTGGGGGGAAAAGCATGCATTTGTGCTAACAACTTGACAGTGTGATCAGTGCATATCTACAAAAGAAAAATCAATCTGCACAGATGGCCTAAATACTTGTAATTTTTTGTGTGCTTGGATTTCAACACAATTTATTTTTCTGCAGAAGATTAAGAAAGTAAAAAACGTTCTATCCCATTAAGTCAGGCTATTAAGTGTAATGGTAAAATGTAATTACAGTAGGTTTTGTCACTTGCTAAGTCTCACTTTTCATCATGACAGTATGTGGCAATTCTGTTCTCAATCAGTTCCTCCAACTCCTGTTTTCCTACTCAGAGTTACACTAATATTGCACTAATATTGTCCAGGACAACGACAGAAAAAGGATGGGAAGCTTCACACACTATAAGCCATCAACAGTGAGGAGTTAAATGTACTTATCACTAAGAAAGCAGACAGTTAAAAGAGAAAATATTTGTTGACTTACTGTTCCTTTGTGGTTTTTAATATTTAAACCAGAATTAGAAGCGTTTCCTTAAGTAAATACTGGAATTACAGCACTGTTCAGGACTGCAGGGTGTGGTTGGTTGACCTCAGGTGGATGCCAGGTGCCCACCAAGCTGCTCCAGCACTGCCTTCCTCAGCAGTACAGGGGGAGAGGGAGAAAAGATGGGGAAAAATCCCTTCTGGGTCAACATAAAGGCAGTTAAAAAAAAGAAAAGCGAAGGCCGCACATGCAATTAAAGGAAGACAAAATATTCTCGACTTCCAATCAGCAGGCAGTGCCCAGGCTCTTTCCAGGAAAATGCCAGAATAATGAACACTGCTCAGCAAAAGCCACGACACTGGTGTAGTATCCACACCTTTCTAGCTGCCAATGCACAGCCCAGCCCTGCGAGGGGATAATTAACTCCATCCCAGTCAGCCCCAGTGCACAGGGATAACCAATCCAATTAATGGAAGTAAGTGAAATGTGAAAGTTGGCTGAATAAAGTTTTTTTCATTACTTACTTCTCCACAGCGTTGCAAAAACCAACTGTGTTCTCATGACTTCCTTGATTTGCTTCAATCAGCTGGATGGACCAACGAGCAGCCTAAAAATACCAAAAAGACCCCAGAAGAAATAGAGCAGAGTCATTCAGATATCAGAAGCAGAAAGACCATAAGGTTAACCTTGAGTTTTGTTCCATGAGAGCTTATCATTCCTCCCCTGACTTGATGGAGCTCCAAATAAACACAAATGACCCCTTTTAGACTGCACTCTAAACACTTTCAGAAGTCACAAAGCATCAGCTGCCCTGGGTAACAACTGTTTTTCCCCTCCACGCAGAACATCAGGAATTTCAGACAAAGCTTTCACAATTCACCCGGTATCAAGGCACAGATAACTCCAAATGCAGATATTAGTTGGCAAAAGGGAGAAGGAAAAACTGAAGCTTTTTGCTTCAGCGTGTTTTAATCCTTATTTTCTCTCTTTCTGCCCTGGCAGGAGGCTCAGCATCCCCTCAAACTCCACAAAGCTGCCAGGTAAGTCCCTAAGGCAGATAAGGAGGAGCCAGTGGACTCCACTGAACATGAAAAATCCCCACATCCTTTGTGAACTTGGAGAGCAGAGGTCTGAGCCACTGCTTTGGGTCAAGCATCCCTTTGTCTGTTTGCCTTAAGTACTCTTCAGCCAGAACATTACCTCCAGGAAAGAACTTAATACTATTATATCTGCAAGCCCTTTCTGCTCTTGTAGGTAGAGACATTACAAGGCTTAACTGTGTAAGAGCTTTTAAACCCCTTCAGCAAGAGAAGTGACCTGTCACAGAAGAGGAAACTGAGACGTGGCAAAAGGTTTATTTTATAATTTGAATAATAATTTCTATTAAAGTGTGGAAATTTATAAAAAAATAACTAACAAACAGAACTTAATGTTCTTTTTGGCTGGACAAGAAAGTGCAATATGCATTAAAAGATGCAGGGTGGGAAATTGTAGTTATGGTTTAAAAGATGGGATGATTATAAATGATGATAGATCTGCTGGGAGCTGGCTGGTGGGGAAATCACAATGGCAGATCTGAAAGCTCAAAAGTCAGAAACCTTATGTCAATACAATGAGACCCAAAACTGATGGTATATGGCATTTTCATTACCCACAATACCACATAAAGCATTAGGACAGTGCTTATGAAATTCAAAGATTCTAAGGGGGAATCATCCATAGAGGGGAAAACTGAAATTGTCTAGTAGGAAAAACAGTGGATAATCCTGAGGGTGCAAACAAGAGAGTAAAATTAAATTTAGCTATCAAAATCAGTGGTCCATCATTCCCTGGTTCTAAGAACTGCTGAAAAAGGTCCTTCAAAATCCAGTGAAAAGGCAACACCTCCACTGGTTCCTTGTCTCCATTTTGGTTAGGAACCTACCTTACAATTCACCTCATCAGACAGTGATAAGAACCTCTGGAGGACGTTCATTGTTTAGAAATTATGAGTGATTTTGTGGCAGTAAGAGCCTCCCAAAATTACCTATTCATTAAAAAACCCCACAAAAACAAGAGTCCTTTTTCACCTGCAGCTCTGTCCTTGCAGAGCAGGTACAGTACCCTGGAAAAGTACATGGAAAAACAGCCAATAAGTGAAAAGCTAAGAAAATTAGTCCCCAGGTAAGAAAAGGTGAGGCTGGGACACGACCTTAAATGAGACTGAAGGTATTAAAAGAGTAAAAACCATAACTAAGGAAGGAGAAACAGAGAGGAATTGTGTAAGAAGAGGGACAAGACTTGGAATGCATGATTTGCCACATGGAAATGGGTATGAACCCTCAAATCCTCATGCCTTGAAGAAGAATATGATTAAATAATTACTAAAGGATGGAAAAGAGGAGCCTGAGAGCCCAAAGCTGCAATCTGGACCCTCCCCTGCAGGACACAGGAGTAACATGGGAGCTCTCTGCTTTTCTGCACTTCTGCTGGCAGCATCTCTGAGTGATTCCTAATGGTAAACAAGAATCCTGTGCAGCCTAATAACAGTCTACACATCTGGAATATACCACTGCTAAGTCACTCCAATTCATTCTGGGGGCAGAGGTAAAAAGTAGAAAAATAAAGTAGAAAAATAGCTCCAGCTCCATTGATGAAGCATAGGAATGAGAGATTTAGTTTGCTCATGTCTTCTTTTCACATGTCCAGAAACTTAACTTTCTTTTTTTTAAATATAAAGGTAAAATGTTAATTACATGGTCACATCATCTTTCAACAGGACTTGATGCTCCATGCACTGCAAATACCTTAAAGAGAGCAGTGAATGGGATAGAACTGCACATGGAGGGAAGCAAAGACAACTGGGATGAATCAACAGAATGCATCCCTCGAATCTTTTTTCATCCATAGACTTCTCACATTATGCTAATCAAGTCACCTAAACTATCCTTCCAAATATGAACGTTGATAGTGTATTTGTCATTTCTGGAGCACCCAAAACAAAATCACGATGTTTGCTCTGATGATGGGCCTTGGTTGAAGAGATGAGTCTTATTAGTTACTCCGAAAACATCAGAATCTAAAAGTAGATTCTAAATTTCATAGATGGAGTAGCTAAATATATTAGATACATTTCAGGTTTTATTCCAGTTTTCTTTCTAATATGGAAAAAAATAACATCTTTCACTGGGGTGTTACGAAGATAGTTCCCTTTACTATTTTTGAACATCTCACCTACTAATGGCAAGGCCAGAAAAAAGTAATGTTTCCTTTATTACACTGGGCATATTTTGGTTAGCACACATTAAATAAAGCCTAGGGCCATACAACTGCATCTGAGAGGAAAGGATCAGAATACCAGTATGATTTCAGCAGTGTGAATATTTCATCTTGCCCACCTATGACCCCTCTCAATTCTTATCTCCATATCTCAGCATCCTTTGTATTTCACCCTGAAGCCTTGGTTCTCATCTCCTACCACTTGGATGCATTATTTACTTGTTCTGGACCTCACAAATCCAACCTGTGTTCATTCTTTCCCTGTGGTGTTCCACTTTTCCAACCCTTCTGATTGTCTTACTGGGCATCAGGTCTGTCATCCTGCTGCACTTCTTGTCTTTTCCAAAACTCCCAGCCCAGCAGCAATGAGTAACTGCTTCACAGCCTTTTTTTTTGCTCTTCCCTCTCTGGAGTTTCTTTCACTCTTATTTTCCCCTATCATCTCAAGGTTCAGCTGCCAGCCCCTGCCTTGGCTCTCTTTCTATCCTGACATGGCTTTTTCTCCCTGAAGGAATTCCTGTGACCACAGTGATTTTTATGCTACTAATCAATTCACTCTTCTCTCCCATTTCTTCCTCTTCGAGCTAAACAGCTCAAATACTTCCCTGACTTAATCAAATCCTCCCACACATTCGCTTGTAGTCGCCCTTGACTCACTCAGCTCTTCTCTTCCCTCCCCTATAATTCTCTCCTCCTCCGTCACAGAAGCGTTTGTGCCTGTTCTTAAATGCTTGCTTCCTCCAGCACCTCTTCTTCCCATCCCATGATTTAATCTCCTCCTGCTCATTTGTATCCCACTATCCTCTGCTCTTCTCCTGAGAAGGCTTGTTCTTTTCATCCTCATGTCAGCCTGCTTTAGTTTTCCTATCATGAGTAAAAAGCAACAACAGCCTTTTGTCTCTCCACCTATTCTTCCCCTCCTCTTTTGTATTCATCACTGAAATTCTAAAATGAGGTGCACAGGATTAGTCTTAAGAGTTCCTGTCCTCAGATATATTTCCCCCTGCTGCCTTCCCATCTGTCTGGGCCTGCATATGTTTACTTTTATAGTTCTCCTTATTCAGAGACATAGAAACAAGTCAATCAAGTGTCTCTTCCCCTTTGCTTTATGATTCTGTGATCACTAGGAGTTAAAAGCAGAAGGTGAACCTAAACTGTCTTTTAATATTCATGGAGCAGAGGTATCCTGTAGGCTATTTCAGGATTCCTAGAATGATTCAGAATGCTAACAAGGACTGGAGGAAAGGGAGGATTTATCATTTTCTTCTCCCTTCTCCATATCAGGATTTTGAAAGAAGGAAAATGAGGACAGATGTAACATCACAGAGAGTCAAGGGAGTCCCATAAGACACGGTTAGTAAAATTGGCAAAATCACGAATAGAGCTATGAACACCTGATGAAGGAGGAAAAAAGATAAAGGATTTCTTTCAGACAGACAGCTAAAAGACAGAGTGTGTCATAGGATCCAGCTTCCACAGTTAAAGTGTCTATTTTTAGAAAATAATTATATATGCACACAGAAGTGCATGCAGAACATGGTGAAGTCAGGGTGGGCTATGTTTCATCTCTCAGGATCAGGATATGTCAACCAGCCTAGACACAGAGACAATAATCTGGCTCAACAAAAAACAAAAAACCCAGATTTGACATAATGTATTGTTATTTTGAATCTCAGGTTTCATTTCAGACCATAAAGATTTGTCATTTTATCTTTCAAACACAACTTACTCTACGTTTCTGTACTTATCCTTCTATGGTAGTTTTATGGTTCAGTGAACCATAAAATGAGCCTACTAGAGCATTCTAGACCATAATCTAGATTCTCTTCTGGCATAAAATGCTTTTGCTTCCCCTGAGGCATAAATGTTTTATTTTTCATAAGGTCTTTAAATTAAGTGCTTCTAATCCATGTTGCAACAGTGTGAGTGAATACACAAAGTACAAGGACACAAACAAGAACAAAAAACTTTAAGCACTGTTAATATAACAAAATTTAAATACCTCTCTGTCATGTCCAGAGCCCTGGGGCTGGGTAGGTCCTATGCTGCACCTTCTGGAAGTGTTGGTTAAAGAAGCTTCCCCATCTCCACTTTCTTCTCTCACTTTTTGTCCAAATGGATAATTGTCTAAGAAAACAGGACTTGGAGCACCCAGACTGTCAAAGCCTATCTGAAACCCCAGATATGTGTCACCTCTTTCCACATTTGAAACTGAATTTACACTATTCCTCCCATGGAGTTCTCTCTGGAGACTGCAGGGGTGGGGATCCACCACAGAGCAGCTTCTGCAGTCAGGCAGTAAAGAAGATCTGAAGCCAACCACTGGTGCCACTGTGCCTTGGTGCCAGTGAGAAATTGGATTTCCAGGGTGAAATTCTCCATGAGCAACGAGGGGCTGATGGTAAAGATGCAGGTCAGGCACATTCCGACCAAAAAGGTCTGGTGGGAAAAACATTTCTTCATGGTGGTGTGGATGGGATGAGCCATAAAAAAAGAATTCATTGCTGACTTCATCAACGATTCGATCAAATCCCAGAGGGATGTCTCCACCAGAAGCAGAATGGTACACTGGGTAGGATCCTTGGTCTCCAGGCTGTCCTTCACAGAATTCACCGTGTGAGAAGGGCTCCCTCCCAAAATCTGCCATGGCTGATTGTGCACTTCAGTCCTTCTGGTCCTCAGGAAAGTCTCATGGTTCCAAGGACAAGGGAGCAATGTTCAGAACTGGAGCTACAAACCCCTGAAACAAAGCACAGAATGGAAGTGAAACCCCAAAATATCTAACATTTTGAAAGCACTACATTGCTTTGGTCTTTTTTGCTTGAGAGCTTTCTCCAGAGAGTGGAAATATTTTCTTAATGTGGAGCTTGATTGTTGTCTGATCCTTATTTCCAGACATATTATTGTTATTATTACAGTTGTAATAATAATAATAACATCAAATTACTACTGTTATTATTATCCTCGACTCTTAAATAATACCAACAGGATGCCCACAACTGATCTAAATATTTAATACTAATTCTGACAAATATAAAAGAAAATCTCCATGTTTTTTTCCCATCATTTCTACACTTCCATAGCACACAATGCAGGAATATAAATCAAACACTTAGGAAGGGTTTGTCTTAATGGTTGTTAGTTTCATTCACATTTTCCTCTTTTTTGTGCCTCAAATTCCTGCATATTCTACCACTTTTTATCTCAATGCAATCATGTGAATAAAGTTAAGTCAAAGAATATAGAAGACATGGACGTCCAATTAACATTCAAAACACTACACCCCAAAAGCTAGGATATGGCATATATAAAGGAAAAAAACAATATAAATAAGTTAATTTCAGCTTGTTTGTTTGTTTGTTTTACAAAAGAAATTTATCTTCAAAGCCCGAGGCTGGACTTTTTTTAGCAAATTAACGAGAAAGTGCATGAGCTGCTGCAGCTCCATCATTAATGCTTTTCCTAGCAAACTTCCTGATCTGATTTTGGCACGTGCCAAGTACTCCCATGGTTCAGATGGGCAGCCTGCACTGGGAACTGCTGTCAGTGGGCATGAGGATTTATTCTGCAGGAGGGGAGTTTAGTTCTACAACCAAAGCCTATTCTGGGCCATTTGCCCTCAAGGCCTCGGCCTGTTTCGTTTACTGATACAGATGTAGCCTAAAACCCACAAATGACACAGAACAGCAACACTGCACACAGTCGTGCTGGAGTAGTTTATCACCTAAAAGAAAGAGAAACATCTGATTTAATAATTCAATAAACGAATGTATTCCTGAGCAGAAAAAGAAAAACCTATTGAGGAAAAAATGTGCTCAGAAATTGCTTAGCTCCACAAATAGATTTTCCATCAAGTCCCCAAGATACTGTATTAGTTCAGATAACAGCATTTTGCAATGAAAATCTGTGTTACAAGAGAAGGTATTCATCCCAATTTTATTTATTTTTGTTTCATTTAAAGTCAAACTCCAGGTGACATAAGCTTCTGTCACCCACAGTGTGGAATGAGAAGTGAAATGAAAACTTAAACAGGCTGAAATAAAACCTACAACTCAGAGGCTGAACTATTCTTTTAAACACTCCACGTAGTAATTCCATGTGTAGTGTGCTTTGGTTTGCTTTAACCACGTTGAAAAAAAACCCACATTTATGAAATTACACTAGGCCACATAACTAAAATGATGTATACCACTTTGAATGGTGATCTAACCTGCATTACAGTTTTGCAGCTTTTTCTCAGAATGAATCCTGAAGTTCACGATGTTTTTAGATAAAGATAACACCATTTAAAGAAAAGAAATAATAAGCAAAACAGGAGTTTCTTGTATGAAATTGTCCTCATTTACAGCTTTCTCTGTTTTTCATTTCTACAGCAGGTAAGTAAAAGAAAGAAAACAAGACAGAAAATTATGTAGCTATTAAATCAAGAAGTATAAAGTCTTTTGTTCTTTTTTAAAATTCATCTTAAAAATTGGAATCTTTCAGGAAAAAACAGACGACAAAATAATGCAATCTCCCTCCAGTCCCATCTTCCTTAAAAAAGCTTGGCTGTCTGGAAGACTATAAGGCATAGAAAATACAATACTTTTAACACCCTTTCAACTGTTTCTACCATATTTTCCTTACATTTCAAACAAACTCTGTTTATGATGACACATAAATGTCAAACAGGTAACCTGGCTCATTCACCACCTTGGCTTTCTGCAACCTCGAGTTTGAGAAATATTCACACAGAGAGAGCCCAGCTCCATCTGTCCGTGCATCAGTGCTTATCTCCTGTGATGCCATCATGATTTTTTTGCCTTTTCTTTTATACCTCTTTTGGATGCCTTTGTGGCCTTTTGTATTCTT
>VZRO01006723.1:46746-120201 GCA_013397915.1 Daphoenositta chrysoptera
CCAAGAGAGACAGCAGTGTCCTTGGAGCACAGAACTGCTTTGAAAAATGTTAAGTTTTTTGCTCTTGCACCCAGTTTTAAAGTCACAGAAAGGCACAGGATTCATCTTCTGGGCACAGAGTGGCGATAGGGGATCATAAAGTCACCCCAAGACACCAAAGAAAACCAATTAATAACTCTTTAAGCATAAAGGCCAAGGGAGGTGACTCCCCCTCTGCTCCCCTCTGGTGAGACCCCGCCTGCAGGGCTGCCCCCAGCTCTGGGGTCCAGGACAGGGAGGACACGGAGCTGCTGGAGTGAGCCCAGAGTTGTCAGAGGGATGAGCACCTCTGCTCGGAGGAAAGGCTGAAAAAATTCAGCCTGGAGAAGAGAAGGCTGGGGTGACCTAATTGCGGCCTTCCAGTACCTGAAGGGAGCCCACAGGAAAGATGAGGAGAAACTTCTTGCAAGGCCATGCAGTGACAGGAAAAAGGGAAATGGCCCAGAGAATGTAGATGCCCCCTCCTTGGAAGTGTTCAGCCCCCTTGGATGGGGCTCTGAGCAGCCCAGGATAGTGGAAAGTCCATGGCAGGGAGGTCGGAACAAAATGATCTTTAAGGTTCCTTCGAAACCAAACCATTCTATGACAGAGGCCTCTAAAGCCAAAGAACAGCTTAAGCCAAAGAACAGCTTACTTAGACAATATAAACCTTGTCTCCATTTGCAATACTGCACATATTAAATAATACAATATTATTTAATACAAAATTACTGCACCTTAAATAATACAATATTTCTGAATTTTCCCTGAACTTCTTGCACATGGTCAGCTTCATATATCTTTCTTCCGACTTTAATTTTATATCATAATTGCTCACAGTACAATTGAAGCTGCTGCTTAATAAAAAAAGCAAACAAAAACCCAACCATATGGCTTTCATTAAAAAAAAAAAAAGTTTGTGGGTGTATATATAATTTTTAAACCAACTGAACAGCATTCCTTATACACAACTCAGGATATAAAGCATCTGCTTAGATAGCTAATTTGGCTGCATACTTAGGTTGCCTATGCATGTCAGCAAAGCATTCATTACTGTTTTCATTACAACTTTACCTGCAGCATGAAAGCCAACAATAATTCACTTAAGTTTTCACATAAATAATGCAAAAGGATGGCTTACCTGCAATAAAACACATTTCTGCAAACTCCTGTGTGGAAATTAAGCTCACAGCAGCCCTCCACCACAATTGGACCGGCCCATGAACGAGTGGCTGGCAAAGAGAGACTTGCAGAGCTGAGAATGCAGCTTCATCTGTCACCCCCAAGTACCTTCCCATCAATGGGACACTCACACACACACATTATTCTTAGACAGCAGCTGCTCTCTGCTGTGCCAGGCCCTGTGCTAGGCTGCTGGTGCTTTAACTAGTGATGTTTTTGTACGTATGAACCAGCAGGGCAGCAAGGAGGACGCTGCTCGTTGTCCATCTGGAATTAAACAGGTGAGGTGCCTTCCCTGGGGCTGGACAGGACACTCCCACTGTGCCAGACACAGATCCTGCTCCATGCCAAAGGCACTTGTCCCCCTGCACCAGCCACGGCTTGGGTTTTTTGTTCTGTCTGGCACCACTCTGGGCAGCCCAGCCAAACCTTGTTGCTCCCACTGTTTTGGCCTCCCCACCTCGCTCTGTGTTCCTCCAAGAGCAGGAATGGGTGGATGCAGGGAGGGAATCAGCAGCAGGGTGCTTCACATCAGAGGTGAGCTGCTCACCTGTACCCTTGGGAGAACAGCAAGGCCCCGGGGGAAGGGCAGGACAAAATCCTGCTGGAGTAGGTATCGTGGGGAAGAGAAAGGAGGAGGAGTTAAAAGCCATGCTTGGTGCTTTCTACAGCTGCTGGTGTCTTCCAGGGACAGGTTCCCAGTTTTCAGTGAGGTCAGATCATCCGGCCAGCACAGGCCTAGGAAAAGAAGAGAGAAAAGGAAGAAAGCTCTACTCATCTCCACCCATTCAACAGCCCATGAAAAACCCTCAATCAAAAAGCTCAATAGTGTCTGCACACACAGTCATTTCTGGTACTTTTGGGTGGGGGTAACTATTATAAAAGGAACAAATAGTAACATCCATCACAAGATGGCCAAAATCACCTGCACTGACTCCATGAACACGGATAGGAAGAGACACACTCTTCACCTCAGTTACTGGGGCTGATGCCTTATCCCTGCTCTTAAAATCAGAGCCCAACACAGTTAGAAGGGAAAAAGGGGTTTTTTACCTCGGTATTTATTTCAAGGATCCCTGGTGCACTCCATCCAGGTGGAACACTCCCAACTCCATGGAAATGCCCACCCCCCCAAAATGCACACCCAAAATGCACACCCCAAAATGCACACCCACCATAGATGGGCTATAGAATTATAGCCCCAGTCCACCCCTTCCCTCCCCACCGGACCCCTCCCCTGGCCAGACCCATCTTTGAGTTTACAAAATGTGTTCCAGAGAGGACCTTGGTGTCTGAGGCCTCCAAGATGTTCAGTCTCCTGACTCAACAAAACATCAAGTCTAGGAATGTAGGCTGAAAGAAACACCAAGAATACAAAAGGCCCCAAAGGCATCCAAAAGAGGTATAAAAGAAAAGGCAAAAAAATCATGATGGCATCAGAGCAAGTGAAAAAACCAGGAAGCTCTGGGTGCACTCCTAAATTCAGTGGTAATGCCTTGTCACCCCTGCCCCACCAGTCTGTGCGTAGCTCATTTCCCTCTCCTTTGTGGCTCATGCAAAATAAGAAACCCCAGTTCAGAAGAAGCTTTAGACTGAGGGCGGTGACCCTGCTCTGGAGAAGCACATCACAAGCACACAACCATCTCCCTTCCTTCCCAAGCGAGGCTGACCTTACCAGATCCACCCAACGCCAAGAACAGGAGCACTGCACGGATCCAGTCCTGGCAGTGGCAGTGGGAGCTGTCCTGATGGCCCGGACACCCTCCTGGAAACTGCAGCACTCAGGCCAAACGTGACCCTGGGCTCTGCCAACAGCAAATGAACACTGAAATCACTGCTCCAGGTTGCAGTAAGGGCTGCTTGGGGTTTTTTTTGTGGAGGAGGGGACAGAAATTTAAAAACCCAAAACAAGCCATTTGACCCCGGAAGTTGGGAGATGAATTTAAAAATAAAAAACAAACAAACAAACAAAAAAAACAAAATGAAAGAAACACGAGGAAATTTAAGTGCACCTGACATTCAGGTGCTGAGGTGTCATCTCAGAGGGTTGAGCTCAGGCCTCCAGGACATGGTCTAAAATAAAATATCTGCTGTTCCACAGCAACATGCCCTTCCTCTGAGGTGTAGTGTCACAGCAGGTTACAGTCGCTGAAATTTGAGACTCTGAGGGTGATTTATCTTGCTCTTAAAACAAACCTCATCCGAAGGGCTCACTGAACATCTGCACTTCCTCAATTAACTGTGCCACGTCTGCATTACAGCACCAAGTCCAGGAAAAATCCAGACATCCGAGGCTGAGGCTGGAGCCCACTTTGGATAACACATTCCTAATACACTGCTCGTGTCTGCTGCAGATCACTTGGGTGATCTACTTTTATATCCTTGATTCAAATGGAGTTATGCAAACTTCATGTTTGCTATCAGGCTATGAAGAATCCTATTGTACCAGGATATGCTTTTCTTAGATGTAAATGTACATGCAAAATAGAAGGAGCTTTGATACTGAGATTTTTTTTTTCCCCTGAGGTTCAAGTATTTTATCATTTTAATAATATTCCGTTTTCCTGTTGCACTCATTTTTAGAGCATCTTTTGTATCAGTGCCGAGTATTATAATTCCTGCAAAATTCCTCTGGAGGGCACTATTACCATAACTATACAATTAGCTGCAGATGGATGTAATAGAGATAAACACTAAATAGCCTTGTTGGCAGGAGGCAGAGCATCTTTCAGCTGAGACAGCTTCTTTACTGCAGCCTGGGTTGTTACTCGGCTTTAGGGAGTATGGGAAACTTTAGTTACAACGGGGAAGAGAATTTAGAAATTATAATTGTAGAAGTTTGTTTTGCAAAAAGGTGCTGCAGATTTGTTTGGGTTTTTTTTCTTTTCCCATATCATCATCTCTGTCAGCAAGTACTAGAATTTGGTACAGTCACTCAAAGGCTTTGCAAAAGTGTTATTTCCCAAGGCATGGGATGATTTGTGATATTTTGGGCTGGGAAGGGATGGAGGAACTGATTATTTTATGGATTATTCCACTCTCCTGCCCCTGTGAGACCTGTACTCCAACCTCCTTCCATTCCCCACGACCGCCCAGTTCCACAGGGCAGAGCAAGGTCATCTATTCCTTTAGGATTTTGTAAAACCAGCACAACATAAAGCGAGGAAAAGAGCTTATTTTGGAGCCAGGAAAGCGATTATGACACACCAGGGGTTCTTAGAAGCTGCAGGTTTTTTTCAGAACTGAGAAGGAAATCAGAAGTGAGCCTCCCAGTTCATAGGGAAACTTTTTTTTGAAACAGAAATAAACTCTTGAAAGCTTGGAAAGGTCAACTTGGAAGTGAAGGCGTTTGTGTGATCCGGCCGCCCTCTTGTGATCACGGAGTAGATTGCAAGATCATTTTATCTGAGTGCTCAGAGATGTTTTAGGGTAAAATCAGTGGTGAACTGCAATCCTCAGAGTTCTGGGTTTGACTGATTTAACAGGGGAGAGGCTGCGTGGGATTATCCCCTCCTGCATTTTCTGGGAATCATCATCATGATGTGCAGAAAAAAATATTTTCTTTATTTTGATTTTACTACTTCCTCCTGTTCCTTTTCCTTTTATGACTAGCACAGATAGTTAGTTCACCTATTTTCCAATTAGAATAGAAATTATTCGAGCAGGTGAAATACTTGTGTGAGAGTTACAAGGGTCTTGGGATATTATATCATGTAGAAAAAAAATATACTGTAATACTATGGTTTTAATTAGGCCATCAAGCAATGAAAAGAAGGAAGGGTGTATTTCAGTTGTGGCAGGAATTATGTATAACCATCTAATATTACTGAGAAAGAATCAGCAGGAAAAAAAATGGAATAAGAACTGTTAGAATAAAAATAAGTAGAGGTTTTGAACCTCTGCTTTTGAAGTTTACTTGTTATGAACTTAAATTTGGATCTGCATTGGTATTTTCAATTCGTAAAAATTATCCTTGCTCGTTTTCATTGATTCCTTCCACATTTCAGCCTGGATTCTCATTTACTAATTCTCACCTAATTCACAGACAGTCCCCATACCTGTGTTTTATTTCAAGATCTTTCCTCCTTCGCCACACCTAACACTCACAGCTTCTCCTCTTAATCGCTACCCTCCAACAGCAATTGAGGCATTTTGATTTAGATTTAAAGATTTTTAAAAGCATTAAAAAAATAAATAAATAAAAAAAAAGACACGAACTTTACAAACAGATGTAAGACAGAGAAAAGGAAAAAAAAAAAGAGAGGTCAGATTTTGGGTAGACCAACCTTGCCATTGTCCTTTTAAAGCACTCCCCAGGCAGCTTTAACTTTTGCAAGCAGCACTCAGCAGCCTCTCACCCCAGGGCCCAGTCATCCTGGCAGGATGGCAGAGGTCAGCATTTCACACGAATGAACAATTTCTCCCGTATACAAGGCAAGCATTCGGCTCCCTCTCTCTCTTTTCACCTGTCCTTTAAAGTTTAAACCCAGACTGTCTCAGGTACTGTGCACAATGCAATGAAAATCCCTCTCTCTATTAACCCTTTGAACCCCTAGGACAGGAGTGGCACCTCGGAGTTGAAACTGAGAGACAGCAGGCACAGCAGGGCTCCTCTTTCTGCCCCCACCCCATACCAGCTTTTTTTCCCCCCTCCATGTAGTTTCCCTTGCAAACAAGCCCCCCATTGCCTCTCTAACTCAGCCACCAAAATCCTGCAGAGCATTCCAAGTGTGAGCACACACAGTGGGGCCAAGGAGGTGCAGTATTCACATTCACTTTTTGGATAATACATTTCTTTCTGCTTCCAATGTGACTGGCACTTCCAATCAAGGCACCAGGCAATACACAAAATTTTTCTCAAACACAAAGGCACCCAAGGTGGTCACAAATCTACAAGCTATAATCAAAGATTTAACTCTTTGGTCCTAAAATCCGAGAGACAAGCACCTTATTAGATGAATGATCCAAATGGGGATGGAAGTGCAGTTATCTGCCCAAATTCTCTGGACAGCTCTTAGAATGCAACCTCTGTGACTTTGGTTCAAGCTCAGAGTTGAAGTAAACTGGAAAGTTTAGTTTATTTTTACTAAATTCTGGATAAGGAAACCTGCATTGGCTTTGCTGTGCTGTTACATAAGCAGTCAGCTTCTGCACTCCCAAAATTCCAAACTCAGAACCAATTTCTCTGAGTTAGGCCAGCTCTGCTTTAAACTGGTGTGCAATTTTTTATGGGGAAAAAAAAAAAAAAAAGAAAAAAACCATTCAGAAACAAATCTGTGGGCAGCTGTTGAACACAAAATAACAACTCAGCAAGATTTGATTGAGAGGTTAGATTAACAAGGCTAAGAAAATAGTGAAAGAGAAGTTTAGAATTCACTAACTGCTTTACAGCACTGAGGATAGCCATGAGATAATTTTGTGGTCCCTGGAGCCACATGCTGATGCATTCCACCTCAAGTTCCTGCACATAAGAAGTGCACACAGCAGGCTATCAACTGAGCAGAAACAATTGTGACTGTGAGACAAACCCATTCCTCCTCAGTTCCAAATTTTCCTAAGAGCCCTTATGGTCACTGCTTTTGTACCCAAAGAAAAGCTTTAAGCAGATAAAGTTGTCAAAAGGCCATCAGACCTAAATTTATGACAAGAAAAGATTAAGAAATTCTGACTTTGAGTACCCAACTTGCCCAGTCTTTTAGGAGATTGGGTAACTAAAATGCTGAAATGTGCAGGATTAACCATAACCCTGAGATTTCACTGCACAGAGCAGCACTTTGCCTGTTCCAGGTGGGAGACTGCAAATTACTACAGCCAAGCACTGGATCTGCATCTATCTGGACAAATATACCAAAGGAAGAAACATGGAATAGGGCACTGTGCCCCTTTTAGATTACAAGAGAGAAGCTTAAGCCACCCTGGTGTTGATAAGCCCATAGAGGCACCAGAAAAAAAAAAAAAAAAAACTATCTTGCATTGCATTTTTTTGATTGAAGCATTTCTGTGTTCTTTTCACATTGCTCTTTGCCTCACATCTGAACTGATAAGCTCCATGAACTGCTGAGGATCAGTTATTATCTTTCTCTGTCCCAGACTGTGGAACCCTTTTGTTGCACCACTGAAACATTTGGGCAAGTTAAGAGATACCCTCTTGCAGCTGGACACAGCTTGTTGAAAGAGAACTGGAATTTTCAAAACAAGGATCCCTTACAGAAACACTCTTTGGTTTAGACTGTTTCGCTCTCTCTATGAATGGTACTTTCTAAATTATTTTTTTAAGAACTGAGCTTTCAGGGCCCCCTTGTTCTTTTATTTGCCAAAAGGCAAAAGCTTATGATCCATCTACATCTCTGAGGGCTGAACTGCAAGACAGAATTCCCTGGAGCCTGTCCTGAAGGGGCTGTTGCTTCAGTGAATTCAATTTTTCAGGGCATTAAAAACTGAGAAAATAAAACAGATGACAGGCACTGAAGGTGGAATTCTGTCTCCAGAGGAGCTGAATGGGGCTTTCTGCCACTGCCTTCAGGTAGGCCAGGATTTCACCCCTGCTTCAGGGTGCAGAGCAGAAAAATGCTATACAAAATTTAAACACTTCTTTTGTAGGCTGAGCTTGGTAGTAAAATTGAAATGATGATACTGACTTTTCCTGAAAACTCTTCAAAAACACTGGACAACAGCATGGTATTATGAGTGTTCCACTGCAAGACTGAAAGAAATCAAGGCTATTTCTAAAAATTACTCTATTAAAGCTGTTAAGTCTCAGAAGAGGTTGGCTCTAAAGCTACATTCCCCACTCAAATCTATTATGGAGAGGATAAATGAAACTTCTGAACAAACTCTGGCTCTTCATATTCACCTCTCAAGGGGGAATGCAGCTGAACAACACCAAAATAGTCCTAATCCTCCACAGTCCCATCTTTCACATCCTAAACATGTTTCTGCCTCAGCAGAGGCACAGGGCCACAGCAGAGAAAAGCCAATTTCATAAATGTAATGGTGAATTCTCCTCATGGTGACCTTCCAGAGCCAAACAGAAAAGATGCCACAGGGGCTGGAGATTGCAGATCTCAGCAGCCTTCCTTTGCTCTGCCAGGGGTCCTCTGAGATTTGATGTGGATCCTTTTCCATCTCTGGTCCTCCTGTCAGCTCACCTTCCTCCCTGCTTGCAAATGGAAACGATTTTTAATTAATGTTTGTCTCTAAAAACACAAGCAAAAAGTATCTAGAACTGATGGAGCTTGAGGGACACCACGGATTTAACAGAAGCACATTTGGTCACTCAGTATGGACTTATCAACTGCTAAACCTCTTTTGAGAACTATAAAATCACTTTTTGACATGCACAAGAAGTTTTTGATCCTGTCTTATCCTCAGAGAAGAAAATGAGGAGAAATGTAGAAGAATTTTGCGTTTAATTTCAACTCACATGTAATTTCTGAGTATTTTACCTTGATCTCAGTGGTGTGAATAGCATATTAGGATATAGGATTTCTTAATGCTGCCAGATATAGGGAAGAAGGGAAATTAAGAAAGAAAAAGGGCAACAAATAAACCAGGCAAAGCTGTGTGGCAATGGATCAAAAAATCCAAAGCAAAGAACAGCAAATAAGGATGGGAGCAAAAGAGAAAGTCATCAAAGAGGGCAGTAGAGGATGGAAAAAGAAATAAGTAGAGGATGGAAAAAGAAATAAGCAGAGGAAGGAAGGCATTATCTAAAGCAGAAGTGCAATGGAGGCAAAAAAATATTGAAACAGCAGAGAGACAGCACAGAAATCACAAACAAGGTTGTGGAGAGCACACAGATAAATTATGAAAGTGGCATACAGACAAGAATGAGGCAACAAGGGAGCTGGAGCAGGGGAGGAGAACAGAAAGACACCACTTGGCCTCTGGCAATACATTTAATTGCAATCAGGAGGTGACTTGGGGCCTACAGGGAGCTGACTAATTTCCAAGGGAATTAAGGAAAAAAATTTCCTTAATTTTTCACTTCCCCAGCCCCACAGAGTACCACAGGTCCTGAGTCACAGCGTTACAAGCTGCCCTTCAATGCCTTAGCCTTTCTCTGGACCAGCAGGATTTCTCTCTTCTGTGTTCTTCTCCAACCTTTTTGCCAACCTCACTTCACCTCCTGAGCTGTCTCCTTTCTCCCTTTGCACCATTTTTTTTTGCTTGCTATTTTGCACCTTGATTTAAAAGGACAATTCTAAAGAGTGCTTGTTTCTAACCAGCAGTAACTGAATGAAAGATGACAGGGTATCTACAAAAACTGCAGAACAATTCCAATGGAAGGGAAAGGCATCAAGAAGACAAAAGAAGCCAAAAAAGGTCAGTGCAAGTCAGTGTTTTGAAGGAAGTTCAGCAAGCTGCTTCTGCAGAGCAGGCCCTTGGCAAGAGCTCTTCCTGGTCCATTCTTTGCTGTAAAGAAAGGAAAGCAAACCAGACTTGGA
The DNA here is from genome assembly GCA_013397915.1 of Daphoenositta chrysoptera. Classification (NCBI taxonomy): domain Eukaryota; kingdom Metazoa; phylum Chordata; class Aves; order Passeriformes; genus Daphoenositta; species Daphoenositta chrysoptera. Next base: position 56,394 of record VZRO01006723.1, read on the forward strand.
GCACTGGTGAAGCACTTCAAGAATTCATGGCGTGGTGGCCTGTGAATGCTGTTAAATGTCATTTATTAGCAGATCAGCAGCCACCCTGCTAAAACCAGGGACAAGGCCGTGACACTTGGTTTGGGATTTTGGGCAATGCTGGGCAATGCTCTATCAAAAAATGCACTGTGCTAATGTAGCTTTAATATTCACACTCTATTTAGTCCATAACAGGTGGATTTAAGGGGCAGGAGGGGAACTAATGAAGACTTTGTTTCCTCCTTGAATAAAACCCTGATTGGGGTGGCTGATGCTGGGGCTCTGCAGAACATGGGGAATGCTCCCTGTTTCAGTGACATCTGTTATGCACTGGTACAGCTCAAATTGGTGTCTCCCCATGTGAAAGCAGCTTTATAAACAGGATAAAGTCTGTCTCACTCACTGGGCAGAGCTCTGGATGCACAGGAAGGATCAGCTTGGTCATGAGCAGAGCTGAACTTGCACCATTCTCATGGTGAACGTTCCTGGATGGAGATAACTACACATTTTTCAACTCAGTCTCTGTTCTTGGATTAAATTCTGGATCTTTCAACCCCAAAACCTTTTGTGAGAATATAGAACTTGCTAGAGTACTTATTCCACCACGAATTTTTTCAAGTTCTATGATGGCTTTTCTAGTCAAAAAACCAAACCAACCAACCAAAAATATAACAAACAAGAAAAACCACACAAATCAACCCAAGGGGAAAAAAAAGCCCCCCAGGTGGTGATTACACTGAGCCAGAGTGTGAATCAGCAATGCACTATTTTATTCTAGGGGACTTTAAAAAAGGCAAACAAGGAAACAAAAGCATGTAGAAAACTACTTTTGAACATTTTCACATGAATCAAGCATTTCCCAAAAAGGAAACCAGGAAAGGACTGATCACTGAACTGAGCATTAAACAGGAGAAAATTCAGGCAAGTGAAAAATTACAAGCATGATCCGTAAAATACTCTGACAGCTGGACAAAAAGTAAACCTCACTACTCCAAGTCCGAGAAGAGAGTCCAACTGTGCAACCAGAGCTTTTCAAATTGCCTGGCAGGGATGATGCAGTGAGCAGTTTTTCCCACAAAGGAGATGGGAATGCAGCATCCACTCACACTCGCTTCTCCCTGTGCTGCTGGAGCTGCCCAGCTGACCCACATGTGGCCCCTGAGCTGAACACTTATCACACTGTAAGCTCCAGAAATATTGCAGTTTTCCAGTTAAAACATTCCAGTGAACCATCAAAGCAGTGGACAAAGGGAACTGCTAAGCGTGGAAACCAATCATTGCTAAAAACAGCGTTTAACTTGGAGCAGAGGAGCGGGGTGGGCTTTAAACACCAGGGATTACAGATTTTAAATCCAAGTAGAAAAAGGCAGTTCATAGGACTTTAATAACTAACTACCACGTCTTTATAGTCCATGATTTCTACATACAATTCCAAGGACCTCTCCTCAGTATATGCTGTGTAAATCAAACTTACTGTAAACAGCTCTGAGTGTTTACCAGGAGAAGCAATGGACATCCAGGCAGCTGAGCACCAGGCAAGGTTCTCCCTTCTCTGCCACGTTCATCTGATGGGAAGTTTCTGCTTGCACACCCAAATTTCAAAATTACCACTTCCCAAGCCTGGACAAACATGCAAGCCACACAGCAAGGTGTGTGCTCTGCAAAGTGAAAGCTACTGAGTGAGTGCAATTCTGTCCTGCACAGGAGTCTCACTGGTGTCTAAAAACGGTGTTTACACACCCTGAAACTGCACATAGCTTAGATCTGGCACAGATTTAAAAATGCTGGTAAAAAGAACCCCTTTGGAATCCACTGTCAATTCAGTAATAGTGGTTTAAGCTTTTTTTTAAAGTTTTCATGAGAGATGCAAGAGGAAGCCAAGTGGCCACAGCCCAGTTCTGCAGCACCAAGCAGATGCCAGGAACAGGCTTTCTGTGGCAGAAATAACCATCAGTGCTTAACAAACAAAGAGGGTACAGGTTCAGCAAAGCACATCAGGGCACTCCATCCCTGCAGCGCACACCGAGGTCAGCAGCTTGGACACTTTCCTAAAAGTATGAATATTCCTCAGCTCTTCTGCTGAATAGGGATGAGCTGGTCCCCCATCCAGCAATCCATTACGGTGACAAAGTGGCTCTTAGTATGCCCAGCAACATGTGTGACAGCAGCAAGTGTTGAGCAGCAGCCAAATTCTGTCTAAGCGAGATAAAATCAGATCCAGGAGGCTAATAAGATAAGGATCAGTGCTCTGTGTACAGCTATTCATTCATCAGAGCAGCGATTTGAGTGCAGGAAAGAAATAAAGGTTATAAGGAAAAAGGAAAGGGGTGGGGGGAAAAATCCTCCTTAAATGTTATTTATGTTTCAGATATTTTGTGAGAACGTCGAGTAGTTATTGCCATTGTCAATAACATTTTTCTGAAGGTGCTGACTGGCATGAGGAAGAAGCAGTGCTAAAGCCAAGTATTCACTGCCTTTCACTCAAGCCCCATTCTACAACAGGGTTTTCACAAGGGCTGCAAGAGGCGAGTTTATAATTGTAAATAAGACATTCTCTGTCACATATTGTTCGTATCCCTATTTTTTTACTGTAAATTCCTTAAGGCAGAGACCATTATGAGTGCTAAATATATTAAAATTCAAGTCGAATAGCAGAAAGGAAAATAAGCAACAAGTTAATTAAACTTGCAACAAACACTTCATTGGAAAATGTTGCAAATACCCCTAAGGAAAATTAGGAGTATGGAAGAACAAAATGAAATTGATCAAATGGGCAAAGAAAAAGTTTGCAACTTGAAAAAATACTCTGTCTTGGATGTATAAGCATGAAATCAAGTGTTTACTGGGAAAAAACCCTTTCTATTTTCAGGAGACTCAGCCTGGTTTTTTTACCTGTTTTACAAGGACACCCACACATTTAGTGTGGGAATGAAAGAGTCCTTTGCACATGCAGAAATAACTTAGAAATTCACATTTGTGAGAGGAATACAGGTTGATAGACGATCACAAGTGACTGCTTCCACTAAAAACACAAAACACACCCTCTTCTTACAATTGCATCTTGTTAAATCTCCTGGGAAGAAAAAGTCTGTATTACCAGGGAACAGTCATGATAAATGCAAAAGTCTCTGCTCTGGGTCTGACTCAAAACACACCTTTAGACCCAGTTTTCAGGATTTCTAATTGAATTGAATTGAATTGAATTCAGATTGAATTTCTAAATGAAATGTGACCGTGTCCATGTGTCAGTTAAGCTTCAGGCAGGTTGTGAAAATCTCTTAAAATTATCAGGATGCCCACAGAGCTCCAGCTTCTGGAGAGAAAAATCAGAGTACACCTGGTGTTGCTGCTGACACTATGAAAAGGAGCAGACAAGCACAGAGATGATCGTAGCATGAAGATTCTCCTGCAAACAGTCAGCACGAAAGCTTTGAAGTTCATTTATAGGGAATCTTCACAGTTGTGGTGCCTAGCTAATTACTTGTGTCTAATTCATTAGATAGAGATAGCAACTTTCTGAAAAAAAAGTAACAAATATCAGGGATTTCTATTTCTTTGTTACTTTCAGTGAAGCTGGAAAAAGATTTCAGGGTTTTCACAGCTCGTAAAGAGTACAAATTGGCCTTGCCCTCAGAAGAAAATAAAGTATATTTTAGGAAGATACCAAGAAGATTCTTTGAAGTAAATTCATTTTCATGCTAAATAATGAAAAGATGGTATAAAAATCCTTTAAAATGTTTCTTGTTTAGCAGAACTTCAGCGTTTATAAAAAAAGAGCCACGGTAGCAGGCCAAGGGCTGAAGGGTTTTCAATCCACTGAGCAGGCACGGTATGGACAATATGCACATATTATTGGCCATATATCAACACACCCTTAATATTGATGAAAGGAACTCATGCCAGTGCTGAGGATCTCCTTTTTGAGGCATGATAGTTATTTTTATCCTTCCAGTCTTTGTCATCTCTCTACTGAGGTGCCATTTCCCACACACCCCTAAAATTACCAGACTTTACCAGACCACATGGAAAGGACAAAGACTACAGACTCATTTTTCTTTTCTTAGGCTTCCTGGCAACAAGGTGATATATTCCTTTACTGCCCCTCAGAGAAAAGCAAATTACATGAGGGAAAAAGTGGTGAAATCCTAAAAACCACCTCAGCATTGTCATCCAAGACTGGTACCCAAGAGCATCAGACAGAGCCTCAAGAAATCAGGGCTCAGCTACTGGATCCACTCTGAGCTTGAGTCACTTTCCCTGTGCTTGAATTCCTCCATTTGATTATTCCTGGAGAAGGCTCTAACCATCTTCCTCCAAGGAAACAAGAAAAGAAAGAGCAAAGAAATTTCTTTTTCGATACTCACAGGTGTACACTGGGCAGAAGCTGGAAGTGAAAGTAGACAATTTAACAATCAAAACCCAAGAATTCTTCTGTATTGGCAAGAAACTGTTTTGCTCTTGAGATGAAGATTGTACTTTCCCAGATAAAGATAATTTATATGTTTTCATGCAATATATTCCTTATGTAATATTAGTGGTTTTCTTGTCCTGTGCTATTTATTTATGTTGATGCCTTGAGGTGGCCACATAAAAACAGAGACTAGACAAGAATAAGAGGATAAAAGTAGGTATTTATTGGAAGAGCCTTCAAAGGTGCACCCTGGGCAATCAAAAGGCTCCACCCAAGATGACCCTGGATCAAGGGTTCTTCACACTTTTATAAGTTTGGGCCATTTGCAAATCAGAGTTAATTCTCCAATTATAACTTCAGTTAATGATGTAATTTCCCCAAGTTTTCACCCCCCTCTCAAGGCTTTATTTCACACATTTTGGGGCCTGGGACAATCTGGGTGTCCTTGGAGAGCAAACCCAGAGAGGTTTGTTATGTCTAAAGAACAGCAGCTCACAGGCTACAAGAAAATTCAGAGTTACACACCAGGCAGTGCAGGATTTGAAAAATACAAAAGTTAAAACATCAACATCAACACTTCTTTATGGCCTTCTGAACAAATAAAGAAGAGTTCCATTAAAGACTTCACCACTGTGAAATATTCTTATGTTAACAGCTGAAAAAAGTTGAGGAACACAGTACATCTCTGTGCCTCATCAACAGCAGCTAAAAGGCAAAGCCCCAGCAACTCCCAGATCATGTCCCTATTTTCACTCACATCCAGTTCTTCATTTTCATGCCAAGAAACCTCAGGTTCTTAATTTTAGTTTCGTTTTTTATCACTCCCATTTTCCTACAAAAGCCCAGAGTATGCTTTCTGGTGCTACAGATGAATGCCTAGCCCTTTCAGCCTTCTCATTTAGACCATTGTAATTCTGATTCAGAGCTTGCAATTCCTTGCCAAAGGTTGGTATTTGATCCTCCAACTTCACAAGGTGTTCCTGTGCCTGATATTTCACATTAATCCCACCTCCTAATTCTCTAATCATCTCAAATGCCACGTGAGATGGAACCTCAGAGGATGAATTCACTGCTAACATTCCTGCTGGCTTGTGAGTCATCACAAGTGAGGGACGAAGAAACTGTAATTGAAAAATGCTTCTCTGCAACTTCTTCCCCTGAAACATTTCACCTGATCAACAAACGATGCTCAGGGGATTTCTGTCTTCTCAACATCATCTCACATGCCAGAGATAAAATATTATTGCATCAAAAAGTTCAGGTAAAGCCTAATTTAAAAAAGAGAAGAACAAACATATAAATTCCTAGGAAAGCAAACTCACATTTCTCAAGCTATCAGAGCTTAATTCTTACTATTATAGCACTCTGCAATGGCACCTCGATGTCTCACCTGAGATTCAGACCTCATTCTGACATGTGCTGCATGAAAACATGGTGAAAACCAGTCCTTTCCCTTAGGTGTTTAAGATCCATAGAAAACCAATACAATACTCAAAGTAAAGGCAGTTATCTATCACATTCCTGCTCTTACACCTCCTTATTCCTGCAGCAGAGTTGAGGTAATTTTGGATGTCTCTCAAGACCACCCCTTTTACCAGGAGTCAGGAAGGAAACCGACATCAAAGAAGGTTCAAAGGTTGCATCTCAGGCAACACAATTCAGGAGCAAGGTGGAGTTAAAACAAGGACCTCAGCAGGTCCATAAAAAATACCCCACTGTCCATCCTCCCCATGGATTCTGCTGCCTTGGCTCAGCACAAATAAGGTTGATGTTGGCCAGTGCAAAGCTCATTTATTTGGGACTGTTAATGCACTACTGAGCATCAATAATTGGGGTAAAGGTGGAAGAATCTGCCCAGCCTGTGTTGTTACACAGCTCTTGTTTTGAGCCTCATCTTTCTCTGTTGTCCTCAGCCCTGATATTCATTCAAACTTTTGATAAAATACCAGCACAGAGACATGAGTGATTTGTCATCTTTATACCTTGTAAATGCAGCATAAAAATAAGTTAGACTGATTGAGATTACACTGTTGAGGCAAAACAAAATAGGGATCAAATCCAAACTGACAGCTACATCAATTTTATTAGTTTGAAAAGAAAAATTTACAAAAAAACTCTAATCCAAAAACCAATAAAGCACTTTGCCAAATATGATGTTATCTGAGACTCGTCATATTAAAAAAAGTTCTATTAAATCTCCCACTTTCAAGTTCAGCATCAAAAACACTCAGTTTAAATGATATTTCTGTCATTTTTTTCTTAACCTTCATGAAAAATTTACTATACCATGCTTAGAATTACTTGAATAATACATATCTTGTTTTAAATTCCAGTTATTACATGCACTTGTAAAATGCTATTTGATTTGATTTTTTCCTCCCACACCTTAAGCAAAATATGTGACAATTTTGTTTCCTCTTGGGTAGCATGTATACGAGCTAACCCATTCCTGCGGGATTTTCAATTGCCAGCTAATCCAAAGCTATTTCTTTCAGAATTGCATCCAATGAAGTTAATGGACTCAAGGGGATTTTTTTTTTTAAACTCCAGTGTGTGTGCAGGGTTGTTTTTTGCTTTGGGTAGTTTGGGGTTTTTGCATAAAAAGGTCTGTAATGTATTTTCTTTTTTCTAGTCCTCACACACCAAAAAACCCCAAAATACAAGCCCATAGCAAACTGGCCAGCAACTTCCACTGCCATAAAGGTTCTGCTCTTGCAAGATGGCCCATGGTAATAAATCCCTTTTCAGAGTGTCTTTGCTTCTATTGTGATTACATGCAATTCCAAGGATATTTACCATATCTTTCACAGAGAAATTGTTAAATAAAATTGTTAAGTAAAGAAATAAAGAAATAAAACAAATAAAGCAAAAAAATCTCCCAATTCCATATGTTTCGCTGTTCCTTTGTTCCTCCCACCACCTCACTCATGGACTTGTTCTTAGAAAAAAACTTCACCTTATCTTTGCCTCTTTCCAAGAACTTTACATCTAATTTTTCTAAACCAAAACCTTGAACTGGTTGTGGATCTCCTCTGTGGATTTTTGAGGAATAATAGAGTTTCATCCCCATGTTTTAGAGCTGACATCAGTGATATCCCTGGTTCTAAACAGTAAAGTAGGTTTCATCCTTTTGATGCCCCAAATATCACAAGGTCAAAATGATCTGGGAACCATGGAGGGGAAGTCTCTCATCTCTACTTGAAGCAGTTCTGTTCAATTCCTTAACTCTTAATGAACCCCACAGAAAAATGTGAGCATACAAAAGTGTTCTGACTGATTAAAAAGAGGATATCCCAAGAGGAGCTAATTTAATATTAGATCAAATGAACTGGAGTTGAAATTACCATGTTTTTGTTGACTATTTTAACATATTCAGGGAAGGCACAGGGATCTTTACATATTTCTGAGTCTCTTTGTAGTATCATTCTTCACACGTTACACTAGTCAGTGTGGAATACATGGATTTGAAGGGATGAGGGGGTGGGAGATGTTGTGGAGTGGATTACTGATGTACCCCAGAGAAGTTTATTAAAGTGATAAAAGAAAAATCCTATCATAATTCATTTTCTGGTTTGGTTTTTTTCCGTGCTAAACTGAGCAAGCCTCTAACAATAAAGCTCCCCAGAACGCTCACTGCTTTCGTAAGAATTAGTAGCTCAGCTCAAAATACAATCAAATTGTCAGAGAAGCCACAGTGCTCTTCCCCCTCCTCATTCCCTATGTTGTGGTCTCTGATTAAAGAAAAACTTGTCCAAGACTTCCAGGAATACTTTTCTGGCAAATTTCTTGCCAATGAAGAAATCATTATAAGGAAATGCAGCTCTGCTTTTCGGCTGAGCTCTGTTTTCTTCCTTCAGAGCAGCAGCAATGCTTTCTCATGTCAGTCAGGCCCACAGATGTTTTACAGCAAGATGGGAGAAATCAGAAACTACTTTGTGAAAAATCTGACAGTCAGCAGTGCTTTGGGTGTATTTCAGTGGTACAAACAGCCTGTGAGCTGAACCACTCCAGTTCATTTCAGCAGCTTATTCTGAGCATCCCATCAGGTGCCTGTGGCTTTGGGCATAGGATCAGAAAATGGTTTGGGCTGGAAGGGACCTTAGAAATAACCTAGTTCCAACTGCCCTGCCCTGGCAGGGATATAAGGCAGACCTGTGAGTTTTCAGTTTAATTCTGTCTGAAACCCAAACTTTTCACAGCAGCCTACTCTCATTTGTCCTCCATTTCCTGAATCGGTAAACGAAGTTGTTCTACACTTAACTAAGAAAAAAAACATCCTAATTCCATGGACTGTGGCTCCAGGAGAACAGAAATAGTGATGAACAAAGAGCTCAACTATTTTTTTACTCTGAGTGTGCTCGCAAGATCTCAGAACCATCCAAGAATAACATAGCAAATAAGTGTTAATACATAGAAGTAGTACCAACTGTATTTGAAGGTAGTGGAAATGTTTGAGCTTTTCAATTTCTAAAAAGAGCTTTTCTTCTAGAAGACTGAAAGACAATGGGCTAAAACTCTTTGATACAGTGATGGTTCAAAATTCAAGGAAAAGAACAGGTACAAAATGACTGGAGATACTGGACTCATGTCAGTAGGTAACAGACATGGAACACAGCCATGAAACTGCTGAAAAACTACTTCTCATCTTTGTCACACCAGCAAACATTCCCAAAACCGCTTCTCAAAAGCTACACAGGTTTATCCATCAATGGGACAACAAAGCTGAGCAGTCAGCCAGATCAAAGATGGTCGGTCACCTATGTTCTCCCACAGAGATCAGTAAACTGCAAACGCTGGCAGAAGATGCAGTGGAAAGAAGCATTTCCTTTTCAGGTCCAACTTTTCCTTTTTAGGGCCAACACACAGAGGAATTGCTGAGGAACTTAATGGACATGTGTCAGTCTTTGCACAGTGTTAGCAGAGAGGACAGCTAACCTGAATAACAAGTGTGATATATTCCTCTAATCAAAAAAAAACCCAAAGAGAATAAGAAAGCAAGGATCATAGACAGTGATGGAAATACATTTGCAAAAGCAATTGGCACTAAAAGGGAAAATTTCAGGAGCTGGTATCAGGCCTACAGCAAATACAGCTCATTTTTGAGAATGCAGTGTGAGAGATCACTGAGGTTACATGATGTGAGGTTACATGGCTGGAGACCCGGGTACAGAAAGAATTTAGGAAAATAAATTAGTAACACTTAAAAAAACCCCCTATGTAATTATGAACAGTGCTAAAAACGTCTGAGGTTTTGAATTCAGAGCTATAAAGCATTGACAAATAAACTATTCTACACAGACCTGTGAGTTGTAACAGCTGAGAGTTTCTTGTAGATGGTTGAGGGCAAAATGCTCAAAGAAAGAACATGCAGTATTTAATACGACAGAAAAGTCACCCTAAAAAAAGTGTCTTCCTTCTAGTGCTGATCCAATTTTATCACATACTATCAGGGTATGCTGGTGCAACCTGCAAACACACACTAAATGTACATTTATCTTCTGTGACAGACTGGGACTTTGCTGGTTACTGACTCAAACCAATCTGCTGTGGACACGAAGGAAGAACGGCCAACAAACAAAACTAATATTGGAAAAAATAAAAAAAATCACAGCCAAGATTTGTTTGCTTTTGTTGTGTTCGGTTGTAACACGGAACAACATCTTTCACGTTTTGTGCCTTCTGCACAGCTCACTGAAACTAGAAAGAGGATTGCCACTATTTCACTTTCTCTGGTGTTCAGCTCTACGTGAGTTTTAAACCATTAATGTTACCTCTGATGGAAAGTGTTACATAAAAACATCACACAGAGAAGATTTTTCAGCTCAAGGAAGTTGTTCTCCAAAAGGAAACAAACAATTCCCAAACCTGTTTTGGGGGCTATTAAATTTTCACATTCTGGAGCTATTTTTCCAAGGGTGGAAAGCAGATTGGACACGGTCAGAGTTTCCCAACTGTGCAGTAAAGCTTATTCTGCAAAAGAATACTCAGACTCCTCCAGTAACATCCTCAGCAAGATAACTTATTTTGTATCTCTGACATAATGTTTGTTTATTCATAAGGCAAAAGAAGCAGATAAAGCTTCACCAACTTACCTCTCAAATACTATTATTATCTTGACTCCAAGTATTGGAGCAGGATTTCACCGCACAGAGCTGTGGATGCTCATGTTTGTACTCAAAGTGCATTAACTGATACTTCCTGATTTTGGCGTCACTTGCCTTTGGCATCCTTCTCCAGAATCTGTTCTTTTTTTAAAAAAAAGATAAATCCAAAATAATACAGTGTTAATACTGCTGCTTCCTCATGGCCATTTGGGAGTGAAGAGCAGCAGTTACCTCCCAGGTCTAACACACAACTGGTGCTTATAAATCCCAAATAATATTAAGGCTTTTATTTTTTCTTCCCCTTAACAGATTAACACTGAATGGTACAATTTGCAATCTAAAATATCCAGATTGTGCTGTGGCATGGCCAAAAATGCCACATGACCCCCCTTCTTACCCATGCTCTTTATTTTCCAAGCATGCCACTTCGAACTAGTTCTTATCTTCTGGCACAGGTAATTTCTCCTGATGAGTTCTATAAAGTATAAGGAACATTTTGAATTTCATTCTGACAACACAGTATTCTCACTTATTGTCCCCTTTAGATTATCATCAAGCTGCCACACTCATATCTTCAGGAAGATGATCTTAGGAGTTTCATTTTTCCATTTTTCTGGCTTTATAGAAACCTCTAAAATAATCCTGTGTATGATTTTTCAAATGGTTAAAATCTGCTCACTAATGGCAATGTGAACCATATTCTAGTTCTCTGTTCAGAATAACAGAAGGGTTTTTTGTTTTTTGTTGTTTTTTTTTTTAACCTTCTTTTCTAAACCAATGGNAGTTCAGAATGACAGAAGGGTTGTTGTTTTCTTTTTAACCTTCTTTTCTAAACCAATGGGACAAAGGGGAGGAATTAGGGCAGATCTGAAAGAGCTGCTTGCTCTCGTGGCTTCTTCTTGCAGGAAGGAAGGATTTTGGATTGATTATTAGTTATGCACAAGATTACAGAGGAAAGAATCCAATACAATAAGCATTGAAGGGAGGGTGGATTAAGAAGGAAGGCAAACACTGCATGAAGAACAAGATAGCAAGAGACAGCCACACAAAACATGAAAACCTGGGGCAATTACTGAGAGAATGACCAAATGATGTCTGGATGGCACGGGCCAGATGGGTTAAAGCCACAATTTAGTAAAACACACAGAATACAGCCCCTAACAACAAAGGGCTATTTACCATTTCTGCCATCTCCCTGTTTGTATCCAATATTTTCCAGTTAACACCTTGCTGTTAGCAATGAGCCTGCCAGGCTTAGTAGACTAGATTACAATCAACCAGAATTTAGAACTATAAACTCCCTGTATATAACATGTTAGTATGTTTAAACAGTAAAAGGTGAACAGAAATCTTGAAATACAAGGAATCAAGAACATCACTGGGCAGGTAAAGCACAAAAAATTCCACACAAGAGAGTCCAACCGGAAATAATTCAGGATTTTATACTGGGGCCTAATGGAAAACATTAAATTAGTTGCATTCAATGACCATATTGTCCATATCTAAGTAAATGCCTTGCAGATAAACCAGCTTAACCTGAGAAAGATGAATTAAGCTTAAATATACATATAAAAATTGTTTAAACAAGGGATAATAGTGTGACACAGACATTGGGAAAAATATGTGATGAAGATTTCCAGACCAGGCGGGTCACTGGGTTATGTACAGATTTACAGAGAATAAATGTAATCTCATTCCCCAGGAGGTGCAGGTGATGAATTATTAGAGCAGCTATAGAAATCTGAGTTCACAATGGCATTTGAACCAGATGGTAGTGGCAGATATCTCCAACAAACATCTTTTTCACACTATGAAGGGTCTGAATTCAGCTGAAATACTCCTCAACCCACCAAGAGTGTGCAGCTCAAGGCAGACACGATACCACGATCTCCAGTGACTGATGGGGAGATCACAAAAATTCTGTAAGTAACAGCAGCAATGCTCCAACAAAAAACAAATCAAGCAGGGATGACTGCAAACCCAGACATGAATGTGGGCAGGATTTTGATGGATTAAGACTAGGCTACGACTGGATAAAACTTTTGAGAGATAAGGTGTAAGGCTGCTGCAGTAATTGGTAACAGAGACAGAAAACAGAAACTGTGAATGTATTACATTTGGGCAGTCACTGCAGACACTGCTGCCCCTGGTTAGATATGATAACCGTGATAGTCCTACTGACAAAATTTATCAAAAGCAGACCAGGAAGACAGAAGAAGAAAAAAGGAGAGCTTGCAAGAGATCTAACAGAATTCACCTAGCCAGGGAAGCACTATGTCCACAAGCAGTGATCAGAGAACCAGACAGAGCTATTCACTTGTCAGTGAATGTATAATAGTGAATGTATAAATAAAGATATTTATCTATTTTTTTATATATTTATTTTATGTATATTATATATACTATTATATATAAAATATATATTATAATATATTACATATTATTATATTTGTTTATANCTGACTATACAGCTGACTAGAGAAGTCTTGAAGCAATACACTCCTGAATGCAGAAAAAATACCAGGGAGGGGGAAAAAAAGTCCAAAGGACTTTCTGCTGTCATCCATTTTCAATCAGTGAGGCATTGTGTCCCTCTGTTTGACTAAATTAAATTATTCTTAACGGCAGAGGTGAGTGGCTCAGCCTCTAGCAACTTTCTTTTTCAGAACATTTTCATTACAAAATAACACGTTGCAAATTTTTCCAAAACCTCCGTGTATGGAGGTTGAACCCTCCTTTTCTTTCCTCCTTTTGCCATAGGGGGGAGCATGATGAATTTACCTGTGCAACAGCAGCAGAGGCACACTGCTGTTCTCTACAGAACACAGCAAGTGACAATAATTATACCAACTCTGTCTGCAAGAAAACTCTCCTATTTTGTGGGAATAAATAAGTGTACTAATAGGTTAAAAAAATTAAAATGTTTCAAGTATCAAAATGGCAGCATTCAGAAAAAAAAATCACAGTGTTACCATTAAAACATACAACTCTTTAGTCTTTGGCAGGACTAATTTATCACTTGAGGGTTTTCTGGTATTTCAGAGTTACAACATGGTAACGTCACTGGTGAAGGTGTGACTCTTTGAGGCTTCTCTTGTGCACGTTTGGTTATTTTGAGTATCAGGGCACACAGCGTGGTTTGGGATTCTTTCAGGCAAAAAAGCAGGGGCTGAACCCTGTGTGCTCGACTGTCCTGGTATCTGCAATCTCCCTTGGAAAATAATGGATTCCAGCAGGATGCACGCGGAGAAAGTCGCGTTCTCCGGCACAACTGCAGTCAGGCAAAAGAGTTACATCAGGGATTAATTTGGCATTTACTCTTCTGATGGTTTTTTCTGTGCTTGTAGCTATTACTGGTCCTTTGGCACAAACCCAGATTAGCCATTAGTCTGTGGATTGCCATTACTCTGCCAAGCTTTTAGAACATAAACAAAAAATAAAAACCACTTTGCTAAGATGACAATAAACATTTAAAGCCCAATAATATCTCCGTGCATCTTTGGTAACAGTGAAAATATGGGGCCAGCTTTCATGTACAAACATGGAAAATGGGCTAAAATCATTATGGCATTAGAGATGTTACATAATTAAAATTGTCATTTTATATTTGCTACAATAAAAAAAGCTATTTTACTTAGAGTAATTACCATCAGTGATTGGTGTTATTGTACGTGCTGATTAAAATGTTTATTTCTGTGAGGAGAAAATTAATTGAGAAGTGGCACAAGAAAGCTAAGGATAAGGAGTAGGGTTTTAACAATATTTTACATGGGACACAAAAAGGGGGCCTTAACCTATTCTTAATTTGATTTCCTGAAAAGTGTCTTAATCTAGACTGTGGCTGCCTTGCTATTGCTTTGATTTAATTAGCCTAAAAACCCATTATTTCCATTTTATCTTGCCCTTTACAGAAGAAAAGAACAAATCTTATGGTTGTCTTCATGTGGATCATACAAATGTATTTGATTAAATGAAGAATATCACAATTGTTTTTAAAAAGTTAATTTTCAAGTCTTATCTTTCAAAAGCCAGGGGAATTTCAGGAATGTGCGAAGGAGGAAAGGGGTAACATGCAGGCTATTTCAGGAATGTGGGATTACTCGGGTCTCTTAAAGAAAAACACTCCTCATAGCAGAAAAAGACTAACACGATTTGTGATGCACTGGTGGCCTTAATAGATCTGGATATGAATAAAATATGAATATTTGTGTGAGGAGAAAAGAAAAAAAGTCCCCGTGACTCTAAACAAGATGGACAGCTTATTTGCTAATAACTGGATAGAATCAACCTCCCTTTCTCCCCCACCCCAAACCAAAACCACTTCAATGATGCCAGGGTTCCACCCTGCTCAGTAACTTCTGTATCAGTGATGTTTCTTATTTTAGTGCTCCATTACCAGGACAACCTTTCTCGAATTTAGTTCTACTAAGAGCTGTTCCAGTTTCCCCTTCTTGGGTAGGTTCTCTAAAAACCATCTCCTTTCATCCTCGTGCAGCATTTCTCCCACCCCAGCTGGGTTTATTCTGCTGGAGGAGCAGTGATCAGAGCTGGAGGCTTTAATAAAAGTGTCTTCTGCAACACGGCTGTGAGGGCACAACTGCCCTGCCTTTGCAGAAATAATTGTATTATAAATATATATATATTATAAATGAGCACATCAAGCAAAGATTCCCCAGGGAGAGGCTCCAGGGAACCCCGGCCCAGGAACCTTCCCCTGGCTGGGCCCAGCTCAGGGTACAGGATGTGTTCTGGAGAGGCCCTTGGTGCCTGGGGCTCTCTGACCCCTCACTGTGAGGTTTTTAAGATGTTCAGTCTCTTGGCTTAACAAAATATTAGGTTTAAGAATGTGGGTTAGAAGCACTAAGAATATAGAAAAAATCTATAAAAGGGGTATAAAAGAAAAGGCAAAAAATCATCATGGCATCAATTAAATTTTCGGTTTGTGTTCCTGTCCCACAGACACACCGCAGCAGAGGTGGCTCAGGAGGTGTCTGTGAGTGCCCACTCCACCCGTGTTTTACAGCTCAGCTTTCCTCTAAAGCAGCAGTCTGCACATGACAACAGAAATGGATGCTTTTAATGCTTAAAAAAAAAAATAAAATGACATAACAGTCTGTACTGCTGAACCTCAATTTCTTTTTATTACTTGAAGGTAAATAAATATAAATAAAACGTACTGCATCTCAGCTTTCGTTCCCTCTCTCCCTTTTTCCTTCTTGTCTTTTCCTGTCTGAGAGCCCAACACTCAGCCTAGTCATCCTTACAAATTGTGATTCACAGCACTTATTTTGCCATTTTGCCTCTTTATCTTATTCCAACTTACAACCTTCTTTCATTAGTCTCTTTTTTGCGTATATACCTGAAAATAACTTTACCCGTTTGCCTTGACTTCTTTCACAGAGTCTAAGTCAGCCTGGCTTTTATCAAGTCTTGTCTGTACCCAGCCTGAGCTCCAGCACGCAGCTTCCTGTGATGCTCAGAGTTTCTTTCAATCTCCAAAGGTGTTTTCCTCTTGGAGCTTATTTTGGTTATGCTGGATTTGCAGCTCTCCCATAGCTGTGTTTTCCCTTGCTTAATATTCTGTTTTCTGATGCCTTTTGTGACTCTGATGACGAGAAGTGTGAAACTCCTACATATTCAAGGCTCTGAGCTTTTCATGTCAGGTCACTTCTCTAACCAGTTCTTTTTATGTTCTCCGGGGTTTCCCCTTTTCAAGGGACAACTGAAATAACAAGAGACCTGAAAGTCCAAAGAAATCTCTTCTTTTCTTATGGTCACCATGCCCAGTTTATTTTTACCAACCACTATGAACCAGAGAGACTTCTCTCAAACTGAAGGAGTTTACAGTTCTTGTATTTATGTTTTGGCTCTTGTGCAAATACAGCATCTCTTTTTTTTAAAAGTAAACTTTACAAAGAAAAGTCAAGGAAAGACTAAATGATTTCTCTCAAGATCATTCAAGACACCTTTCTTAAAGCAGAGAAGGGAGGCTTTTGGTTTCCTGTGCTGAAATTGTCTGAATCAAACTTATTCTATTCCTTTGCATTCTGACATAAGCCCCTTACAGACCTCATCAACACGCAGGCACCTGTTTCTACACTTATTTTTCCAACTCACCTGAACTTAATTTCACCAGCTGGAAAGTGGTGAGGGGTGCAGGAAGAGCAGGAATAGGGGAGGGAAGCCATGAGCACTGCAGACTACAAAGATATTTATTTACCCACGTGTTCATCATCTGGTAACCTTTAGTCCTGCTGTGTTAAGGATACATAAACAGGCAAAATCCAAAGAACAGGGAGAAGAAGCTCCTGTGACAATGCTAATTAGTGTGCTGTACCCCATTTAGCTTTAAATATCTGCTCTGACTCCCCCCTTTCCAGGGCTGTAGAAACAAACACACCATGGGTGGGAAAATCCACCTCAAAAACTCCACAAACAGTGGCACCTCTGTGGCAATGCTCAACTCTGCCTCAGCAGTGGGCTGAAGACCTCTGAGAAAACAATTCCAGTGCCACACAGCACTGTCAAGATGTGTCTGGATGGTTTGAGAACCAGAAATGCATCTGAGCCATGGCATCAATATGATTTAAAACTTAATAACTTTCTGTTTCCAGAAATAAAGAAAAGTTGTTATTTAATGGCTGAAATACTGCCATTTTCTCCCAATGCCAGTAATAATTTAAATTCATGACTCCTGTATTATTCATGTGGTCCAATTTAATACGAGCAGTATTTCTGGTGCTCAGTGTTTATGAAGAGTGTCTCTTTAGGGTATACCTTACTTTATGTCAAACAGATGCTGGAAATAACTACCTGGTGTTCTGCTGCTGTGAACTGGGGATTAAAAATAGGGCTCATAATTTTCTAACCTGAACAAGGGAAAACGTAAGGATCTTTTCTTGACAAGATACCAATCTACTTTTTTTTTCCCTTCTTTTATCTCTACTGTTCTCTCTCTCTCTTCACACAGAAACAACGGTTGCTACTGAGCGTGATTTACAGACTCAAAAAAACCCCACTTTTTAAATTGCATTATTTGCTACCGATCCCCTAGGCCTCAGAGGCTTCAAAGATAAAAACCATTTAATTATTGCAAACCATTTTAATTATTGCAAAGAAGCTGAGAAGCAGTGGGACTACTGAACCAAGGCACCCATTTTCCCTTTCTGAGAAAACACCTGCAAACGCTCCTGAAAGTCAGGGAAAGGTAAATACAGAATCTTGTAGGTGTGAAAGCACTTTGCACAAGAAACACGGAGTAAAAGAAATGCTTATTCGTTATTTATAAAACTAATTACTTTTTGAAAAATAAAGAAATAACAAAAACAACCTTGAGAGATTCACAGAATCATAAACTCCTTCATAATCTAGTGGTTTTTGTTTTAACAGAGTACTTTGGGATCATTTTCATACCTGTGTTTTTCCATTGAATTCTAAGAAGAAAGAGGAGTAGTTATTTGATTTTCAGTTATCATCAGAAGTCACTAACTTGAATAAATACTTCATAAAACAGTGCAGGATAGTCAACAGCAGTTCAGTACACAAAGTTCAAGGTACTTTGCTTTGCCTTACTCAATGTCTCAATACCACCCTGAAAAAAATAGTGCAAACCCTAATTCAACTTATATTTAGCAAAGAAAATTTACAGACTAAGTTTAGAAATACTTCTTCAGATTATTTAAACTATCAGCCATCCTATAAAGCAATTGTGTTCTTTTCAGGGTATTGAAATCTATACATTTATTTGTTCTTCCATGATTTGGTTGCTATCTATAAATGTAACTAGAATTAAGTGTTGTTCTTCTGTTTACTGCTGACATGGGCTGTAATTCCTCAATTATTTGTCCTTTGACTAACTGAAATAGGGCATCAGTATTAGGATGGGACCCTAAAATGAAACTGAGGAGGATGCAAAGGTTAAAACCAGAATAAAACAATTAAAACCAAAGATTGCCTCTTATCAACCTTACAATAACAGGATCACTGCCCACTGCATGTTGCTTTTACCACATTTTTTCCTTATTAAAAGAAAGTTAATTATATTTCTACAGATTATTGAAAGCAAAACTACTGAAAACAAACGGAGACACAGGCTATAAATCTGCCTAGGATCAAAACCAGGATAGATTTCCATTAACCTGCTTAGAACTATCTCCAAAGATTTACTTTAGGGACAATCCAGAATTAGTATTTTATATAGTGTATGCATGTACTAGGAAAAACAAAGATCCATAAACCACCCAGAAATGGGGATTTCTTCACAAAAAAAATTATGGATATTTGGACTCAGCATCATTAAAGATATTCTGTGTATTATCTCTATTATACATATTACTTCATAATATTTATAATTCATGCTACCATGTACTGCAAGCTTTTCCCCATCCACTCCCAAATTAGCAGTCTTGAGTGATTAGTAAATGTAAAAAAAAAAAAAACCAAAACCCAAAAATACCCCAACAAACAAACAAGCAAAAAAAACCACCCCAAAACACCAAAAAACCAAAAAAAACAAACAAAAAAAACCCAACCAAAGCAAAAAAAGAGCCAAAGCAAAACAAAATTAAAAAAAAAAAAAAAACTAACCAAAAAAACCCACAAAACCTCAACACAGAGACACCCTAATCTCTATCACTGAAGAGAAATTAGTTTGATTCAGTCTAACCCGGTGTGAGGTTGATCAAAATTTCTCCCCTGTAGCTGGACTAGAAAGCAGCAAAGGTACAGAACTTAAAAAATAGGGTCATAATTATCATGATGATGTATTTAACAGGAGCCCCAGAAGTTTCCATCCTGATATAAAAACATGCTCAGATACAAACAGGCCCAGAGATAATTCTGTGGGATAATACAGAACAGCAGGGATGTGAAGGGTGACCTGTATGATGACCCCGGATCCCTGCATTAATAAGAAAGTATTGTGCCCAAAGCTATGAAAATAAATTAAGAATAATGCATTTAGATAGAGTGACAAAGTTTTACTTGATATTTTCACTTTATGGTATAAAGTGCTTTTGTCATTAGTCTTCACATCTTTGAATAAATCATCATTACCTATTGTCTATTTCTGAATATTACCACACTATGGAATTTTTTCTCAGTTAGCTTTCTGCTTTGTCTCTGACAGAGAAGCCTTTCTTCCCCAAAACAAAAAAATTTCCATTAAAAAGTCCTTGTCACTCGATTGATCTATTGTTAAAGTAAAATGCGTGACAGCTTTTATCAAATCCACATTTCAATTTACTCCAAAACAGAAGTTAGCAGACTGAGATTGCAGTGGGTCTGATGGGCAAACAAAATAAAAGACATATTTGAAAAGAAATGGGTAACAATATTTCTGGTAGTCATTTTTTTCATAGAGAGCAGTAATAACAGAAACCTAGACTTGTGATACTAAAATTATTTATTGCAGAAATTCTGTAGTCTTTATAGGCTTTTCTTTTACCATAATTTCACTGCATTTTTTTTCCATGCTGCACATTCCTGTGGAAAAACACAAAAATTTTTTCCTTGCAATCTGCAGCACAAACTTGTGCACCTATGTTCAAAACTTTGTTTCCTTTCTTGAAGTTCTTTTTCATTATTGAAAAACAACCAAACAAACAAACAGTCAGAAACTCGGATAGCCTAAATCAACTTACAATTGCTTCTATGAAATGGGAAGGGGCAGAAACTGATGCTCAGGAAGTTCCACCTGAACATGAGGAAGAACTTTCCTGAGCAGTGACTGAGTTCTGTACCAGACTGCCCAAAGAGGGTGTGGATCTCCCTTTCTGGAGATATTCCAGAACCACCTGGATGCAATCCTGTGCCATGTTCTCTGGGATGGTCCTAATGGAGAAGGGAGATGGGGCCAGATGTGGTCCCTTCCCGCCTGACCCGTTCTGGGCTTCTCCACTGAACATTTCACCTTGCAGGGGAAAAGAGGATTGATATTTACATGCTTTGGGTATTTGCAAGATTTACTGCACTTGAAACAAAAGCGCTTTCCTCAAACTCTGTTCTGAATTCCAGCACCCGTTCAATCAACAATGGTAGCGATGATCAGAGAGAAGCGGGAAGAAAACTCCTACTTATTTACTGAGGATCTTAAAAACCTAGATGAGAAAGTCAGCCAAACCCAAATATACCATAAACTTAGAGTATTTATCTACCTTGTTATCTATACATGCTGCAGCTGAATACTCAGCTGAGACTAGAACCTTGTTTGGTTAAACCGATGGAGAGAGATTCCGCTATGGACAATCTTCTCCCAGTTTGCAAATAATAGAATTCAGCTCCCCTTAAACTGGCTATAAACAGCAAAAGCTGTAACCAAAACAAACTACTCTCTAAAGCCAAGTAAGCATCCCCCGGGAGCTTGTGCTCTTTAACAACATCAATTTATTTCGATGGTATCAGCGGCACCTCAGCCTGGGGCGAAAGCGCTGAGCGTTCCCTTCCTGTGAGGAGCCATTGCACAGGCTCCTGTTATCCGGGGTAAAGCTCAATAGCAAACAGCTTGTTTAATTTGCTTTATTACAATAATGACTATTGCTCGATCGTCTGATAGTTATTGAAAAATTAATGACCAACACATCAATAATCATTTACTACGATTCAACGCACTACATAAATTATCTTTTTTTTCTGAAAGGTAGGAATGCAAATCAACAGAAGCAGTTTTTCCAAAATGTTTGGATATTCAAGATGTCACCTGTGTATTCTGTGGAAAACTATCATTGCCTCTGTAACACTGTGTTTGTAATGTGTTAATTTCTGTCTAGAGTTACCAACTTTGTATGAAATATATTTTTTAAAAGTTGCTGAAATGAAACAACCACAAATTGTGAAAAGACTGCATCATCAAGAATTTCCTTAATCTAAAACAGAATTGTGTTCAAAATACAAGATCCAATTTTATAAATGCTTATCTTTGAAATAATTGTGCATGTAGATTCAGATTAGAAAGGAACAACTAAATTTTAGAGTAAAGTAAAACTGAGGTTTTATATCAGGCCATGAAAAATTCCATTTCTAAATTCTCTCCATTCTTTGAGATTAAAACTAGCTGAAACTTTTCATAATGTAACATTGATTACTATATTTATGCTGAGCTAATCTGTACTTATGAAAAATTAATCCCATGCTAAAAATTAGAACTCATTAACAGGACTCATTTCACAGACTTGGAAGCAAAACTATTTGTTCCTCACATGTTCAGCCTATGAACAAATACACACTTAACTGGAGGATGGAAAAAAAAAATAAAAAAAACCTTTTGGGGTATTTTAAAGACCTCTAGCAAGGGGAAAAGGAAATACACATTTGACCAGGAGACAGATATTTAGGCCTGCTAAAAGACAGGCTCCCACCTGACACCAGCAAAGAAGAAGAAAATATTTGAGGTCACAGTTTTAAAACATACTGGTAGAGCATGGTATCAGCTAGGACAGGAGTTAAACATCTTTTAGGCATCACAGACTTGCGTTAGTACATTTAAAATTGCCTTCCCCCTGCACACCAAGGGCTCTGGGCATGTCTGGAATCTAAGAACAACCAGCTAAATGCTGCTAACTTTTTCTCACAGCTTGTACACAACATTTATTTAATCTTTTTTAATGTTTGCTAACCTGCTAGAGTGATGAAGAGGTCAATTAATTATGTCTTTATCTGAAGAGTAAAAGTTACCTTCTGGTGCTTAGCAGAACTACACCATGGTTATCAAAAACACTGTGGCATTATTATCCTCACAGCAAGAGCGAGAATATTTCTCATAGAACAAGAATATTTTTTTCCCCTCGTAAGTAGTGGAATTTTTTATTTATTATTTGCTTCACACAATAATATATTTCCATATTTTGACATGCAGCTGAGCTGATGCCATAATTATTTTTTTGCCTTTTCTTTTATACCTCTTTTGTATGCCTTTGTGGCCTTTTGTATTCTTGGTGTTTCTTTTAGCCTACTTTCCTAGACTTGATGTTTTGTTGAGTTAGGAGACTGAACATCTTGGAGGCCTCAGACAGCAAGGTCCTCTCTGGAGCACATTTTGTAAACTCAAAGATGGGTCTGGCCAGGGGAGGGCTCAGGGAGGAGGGAGGGGGTGGACTGGGGCTATAATTCTATAGCCCATCTGTCGTGTGTGCTTTTTCGATGTGCTCTTTGGGATGTGCATTTGGTGTGTACATTTTGGGGTCGGCATATCAATGTGCATGTTGGGAGTGTTCCACCTGGACAGAGTGAACCAGGGATCCTTGAAATAAATACCCAGGTAAAAAAACCCTTTTTCCCTTCTAACTGTGTTCAGCTCTGATTTTACGAACAGGGATAAGGCATCAAGCAAGTAATGATGAAAATTTGCTGTAAAAACATGTGGAAACAAGAAGATGTCCACGAGCCAGCAGTGCCCTGGGGGCCAGGAAGGCCAGTGGTGGCCTGAGGTCAGTGGGAAGAGCATTCCCAGCAGGTCAGGGAGTGATCCTGCCCCTCTGCCCAGCCCTGGGGGCACATCTGGGGTGCCAGGTCCAGTTTTGGGCTCCTCGGGATACAGGAGCTCCTGGGGCAGGTCCAGTGAGCCCTCAGAGATGATGAGGGGACTGGAGCACTTCAGGGAGGAAAGGCTGGGGGAGCTGGGCCAGGTCAGCCTGGAGAAGAGATGATTGAGAAGGGATCTTATCAATGCACTTATCAATGCCCTTATCTGAAGGGGGTGACAAGAAGATGGGGCCAGACTCTCTTCAGCGACACGAAAAGGGGCAACAGGCAAAACAAAAGCATAGAGTTCCATCTGTCCATAAGGAAAAACTCCTTTTGAAGGTGACAAAGTGCTGGAACAGCTGCCCAGAGAGGCTGTGGAGCAAATATCTCCATCTCTGGATATATTCAACACCTTCCTGTGGATTCTGCTCAGTGTGACCCTACTTCAGCAGAGAGGGTGGACTAGAGTATCTCCAGAGGTCACTTCCAACCCCAACCAGCCTGTGATTCTGCAATATGCTCTCAGTCTAATTCTTTTGACTGTCACAGACAAAATCAAAATGTGTAAATTTAATGTAACTTTTTTTATGAATACTTAAAACATAATCGCATCTTCTTTATGGGTCTTCTGCTAGCTTAGTCTCATTAAAATTCATTCTTCTGAATGTGCAGTGCAGAGAAAAGGCTGCTAACATGTCACAATAAACCAACTGTCTGAAACCCTGCAGAAGAATAAAAAAAAAAGACGTAACATTTGCCTTGTACCTTGTAGTTTATGAGAGAAGATATCTAGAAGCAGCTGTAAAATAGTCATAAAATAAAATTGGAATTTATATCAAAATCACTCTTAATACCTTGGGGCTTTTCTATCTCTGCACAGTTTACCCTGAGAGATTTAGTGGTGGAGTTTTATGTTAACGGGCTGAAAGTTATAGTGGAGTTGTCAGTAATACTACCTCTTTTTGATGTCTCTGCCTATATATCAGTCTATTTATTTTTAAATAGCAAGATAGTAACCCCCAGAAGGTGCAATATGAAAATGCTATTGGCAACAGCTGAGCTGTTAACCATCCTTAATGAAAATGCCACTGAATGCAAGCATTTTTAGTGGTTTCTGTTGTTGTTTGTGGGGTTTGGTTTGGTTTTGGTTTTTTTTCAATAAGTTATTTTGTTTTTTTTTTTAAATTGGGGGCTATGAGAGGCAAGATGAACTTGCACACCACCCTTCCCAACTTCCTGTGTCAAAACATATTTCTTTAAAAGAAAAAAGCAACAAAACAAAGCAGCATGAGAAACTGCAATAAAATTCACATACACTGTGAATGAATTATGAAGCTTTTCCTGTGTGATGGTGTCTGGGGCAGTAGTGAAAAGCAGTTACCATACAGACATTTGAAAAAGATAACGTTGACCTGAAGTCCTCTTCTAAGATAAGGAAGATATGGATGTGTATACACATGTGATAAGAAAAGTGCAAGGAACAGGTTTATCAAAGTTGAAGGACTCACTTAAAAAATCCCAGAAAATTTATGGTAAATGCAAGCATCTTACTCTAGGTCCTGCCTCATGAGGAATAATAGCCCTAATGCTTTACAGCTGGGGAATAAAAAAAAAAATTCCACATAAAATGTGAGGTTTGACATCAAAACTATGAGATATTTACTTTCACGTTCAGATGTGATGCTTCCCAGTGCCTGGTGAAGTTTCACAAGAAAAGTTTGCACAGCTTTCCTATCATGTCAGCTGAGTCTCAAGTCTAGCCTCAATATTTATCAAGCTCAGCTTTTATCTTTTCTCTGTAAACTTGTAAAAATGTGTCATTACAGAACTCAATTAGGGTTCCTGTTCCCAGATGCTCCAGTAATTCAACCCAGAAATCTGTACAGATAACTTTCAGTTAAGGAGATTCTCAGGAATAAAATGAATATGAACTGGCGCAGCCAATTACAATCTGAAATTATTTCTTATTTGTAAAACAAAACGAAGTGCAAATGTTGAACTTATTTCGATTTCTTCGATTACTACGTTGTATAGTAATGTATAACAGATCAGTGGAGAAGACTGAAATGAAGTAAGGAACAAGAGAAAATAAAGAACAATTACCCACGGTTGTTTACAGTATGATTACAAAGGGAATCGTCAGGCATCTTCTTTTGATTAGAAAGCTAAGATGAAAAGAGTCTTATTTCAGCTTCATGAACGTTAGAAATAGAGAGTTCTGCAAGGCATACAAACAGATAATTTACTGTCAAGTCTCAATAATTTACCTGTTCCACAGCAGTGCTACTGCTGCTCCCCCCATATGGAAAGAGGCCACTCAGAGATCATAACTCTCCAGTTTTCTGGACATATTTACTCACAAAAATGTGGCAAAACTTGCATCTAATTCTTCCTCCTCATTTACAGTCTCCCCTTTAAATCTCCATCTATGGCCACTTAGTCTTAAGATGCAGTGCAATGGCTCTTCTTACAACAGGCCATGCTCAGGCATGAAAATTCACTTTGTATCTGTACCAGCTCTACTCGTGAAAATTTCAAGTAATTAAAGAACTACTGGGTTTTCAGAAGTATTTCTTGCTAGGGGAGAGAGAAAGGAGTAGAAAAGGGAACTACAACAGCAGCTGGAAGCAGAGTGCAGATGTTTGCTGCCACATCTTTCACCACCACTGAGAATTCTTGAATGGTTTGGGTTGGAAGGGGCCTCAAAGATCATCTGGTTTCAACCTCCAGCCATGGGCAGGGACACCTCCCACCAGACCAGGTTGCTCAGAGCCCCATCCAAAATTGGCCTTGAAAGACTGGAATTATCGTGGTTGTCAACAGTGCTCGGAAAAAGAGCTGACCTTGTGTCATTTATAGCCATGCAAAATCTCATAGCCTTTTTAGTTTTGATACATCTGTAGAAATATTTAGAGCAGTAGGCATTGCTACTGTAGAAAACATTTTAGAAGCCCAAAGATACAGTAATTAGGCTGACATAAGACTTTAGCAGGGAGAGCTGCAATCAAATATTTTAATATACTGGGCCTCGCTTGGGGTCTTTAAACACTGAAATGATGACAGAGCTACAGGCAGTTTAAGAAATAAAGCGAGAACAAAACCTGCACAGCTTTCTTTGCAAGAGATTAATTTCCACTGGGAGTAGAAAGGCTGGGTTTGAGTTATCCTAATCCTCTTGAGCCACTACATGCCTTTAATGAAGTGTGGACAAAGCCAGACAGTGCTTAAGAAGCCACAGAAAAGACGTTGTAAAACACTTTCAAGCCCACAGAGGATGGCACATTTCTTGTTAGAGCAAATAGGTTTAAAAACTCTGAAAAATTAATCAAATCTAAATGGGATTTATATTTGCCATGAGCGAAAAGTCTAATGACTTTGGCTTGGCTACACGGTGACCAGGGCTAACCTTAACTAGAATTTGATGAAGCCTAACAACCCAGGATTTGCAACTATTTGATTATCTTGGGACCAAAGCCAGCTAAGTGATATGTTCCTGGGGAAGTGTGGATGTAAGGGTACTTGGTACCTATGTATGACACCACCTGGAAGCAGGCTGACAGCTTTAAAAAAAATAATAAAAGAACCTCAATCTTCAATAAAAGGAAGAAATCCTTTAAGTAAGAAAAGCTGGTCTCAGTCTGTGCACTAAGCAATACAAAAGTTTTGTTTAAAAACCTCCTGTTCACTTTATTATGAGCTGACTCTATATGTAAACACGTTGGGGGGTGGGGGAAGAGCAGTAACTTTTTACAGTAAGAAGGTTTTGTTTGTTTTGGAACAAGCAGATTGAGTAAGGTAAAAACATAATCACAATGGAGAGAAGCTGGATGCCACCAGTCTCATTTTAGGGCTAAACCAGCAAAGTAAATTTAGGCATTGTGCTCCAGTGCCTGAATAGTGATGATGCCTTTCCCTGGTGTTAAAATGAAGAGTCAAACAGGGTTAGAAGGGAAAAATATTTTTTCCCCTGGGTATTTCTGGCAGGCCCCTGAGGGGCAGCGCCCGAGAGCACACGGAATGCACACCCACGGGCACTCGGGATCACATCCTGGGCCTCACAAATGAGCACATCCAGCAAAGATTCCCCAGGGAGAGGCTCCAGGGAACCCCGGCCCAGGACCCTTCCCCTGGCTGGGCCCAGCTCAGGGTACAGGATGTGTTCTGGAGAGGCCCTTGGGGTCTGGGGCTCTCTGACCCCTCACTGCCAGGTTTTTAAGATGTTCAGTCTCTTGGCTTAACAAAACATTCAGTCTAACAATGTGGGCTGTAAGCACTAGGAATATAGAAAAAGTATATAAAAGGGGTATAAGAGAAAAGGCAAAAAATCATCATAGCATTGGTGAGGCACCCTGCTACCCACCAAATCCTGAGCTGGGATCAGTGCCCAGGGTCTCAGAGACCTGGAGAAAGTCAAGGAAACCAGAACAGGATTTACACCAGTATGTGGTCCAGGTAGACCACAGCCAGTGCAGAGGGCCCACACAAACTTTTAGACCTTGTAAATAATTAGGCATCAAAGCCCACACTAATAGAAAAATATGTATTTCCTCTCCAGGACCGAGACACTTTTCACCCTGCTCCCACTCCACCAGGGGAGTGAGATAAAGGAGCTCATGTTCAAGCTGAGTTGGACCTCATTCCTCAATGAGTGAGACCACTCAAAGGCCACAGTGCTACCAAGTGTTAGAAAGCACGACAGACTGTCCCTAAATCTGAAAATCTCCTTCAAATACGTTGTTATAAACCAAGTTCATCTGCAAGTAATGCAATTTAGTTATTTGCAAACAGCATAAACATGCTCTGCTCAGCGTCAGGTGTCTGAGGCCTATCACAAAAGCAATCAGATCACTCTGGAGACCAGCAGCGCATCAAGTCGATTGCTTTTATCTAAGTGATAAAAACCTTGTAGACTGTGAACAATACTGGGCATAAAATGTAACATTTTTAATGAGCAACATAAAAGATGAATAGAATGAGCACAAGAAATGGCAATTTAGTTAGAAGACAGGGAAAAGGAGCCTCCAGAACATGACATTTTATAGCAAGTGGGGTTTGTAGTAAGCAGAATTTAGAGGGGGAAATAGTATTTTTTGCCTCTAATTAATTCGGTTGGGGTACCTTGCAAATCAATCACGAGTGTTCGAGCATCAGCTGACTGAATCTAAAGAACAAGTATTAACATATTTTGGACCTGTTTCAGATCCAAAATAAGTTGTTGAAACTCCATTAATTTCAATGAAGATGCAAAATTGGCCTTTTTACTGTAATCTTCTACATCAACATGAAAGAAAAAGCATAAACCATTAAGCATTAAACTGCCTTTCTATTTTATTTCTTTTACGAGGCTCCTAGCAGGACATTAACGGCAGATTACACCTTTTGTGAGCCATCTAACAGGATATTAACGACAGAAGGGTGCCCAATAAATAAAATGATTGTTATTACTACTATTTATAGTTGGCTTGTCAGATTACCTAAACTCCCTTTCCTTTTTTGGAAAGTCAGGAGCTACTCCAGCACTCTGCATTTCCAACCATCCTCTTCAACAGCGTTATAGTTTTTTCGGCCCAACTTGAACACAACTAAAGCTTCATTTCAGCACCCCAGTTTATTTTGAATTTCAGGTGCTAAAGATGCACAGCAGAGATCTGAGGGCTGCAAGAACAGCCAGTGCAGGCACAGCCTAGCCCAGAATAGCTACAAGTGGGAAGAAAACCAGGAGTTTCAATTCAGTCTGACAGAAGCAGAACTGGATGTAGACTTGGAAGCACGAGCACAAATATTTCATGCCTCTCTCAACACTCTTTTTTCATCTATGGTGCCTTTCTACATTCTGTTGCACTTTCTCATCCATTACCCCTCCTTACCATTAGATTATTTCAATGTGTCTTGCTTACAGTCAATATCAAGCATTTTGTAGTTCATTATAAAAAGAAAGCCAGCTGTAAACTTGGAATAAAAATTTATTTTTCCAGAACATCTTATTCAATAGTAAGAGCTCTAGCCATCAAAAAGTCAATCATTTCCAAGAGCCAGAATCCCACATTTGAAACCAAAGTACAAGTAGATAAACACTCATCTACACACGGACACACCCTTTTAAGAGTTTCATCTTTCTAGAATCATTCTACAGGTCTGGGTTGGGCTGGGGGGGAAAAACTAAACCAAGCAACTTTTAAAAAGTTTTCTCCTTGTCCCAAACTTTCACTTTCTTGTATCTTTAAGGTAAAAAAAAAATCCACAAGCTTGACAATGCTCTATGAGCAGTTACATCTGAGCAACCTTATTGTATTTACAGGGACTGCACAGGAACAAGAGATCATTTGGCTGCAGAAACATCAACAATTTGTCTTGGTTTCAAAATTCTGAAAAATGCTTATTAGTCCTGATATACCAGTATTGTGCCCCTAGTCTGCTCCTACAACTTGTTAAACTTCTTGCTATGGGAAGACAAACTTATACATTTCTGGTTTGGAAAACCTTTTCATTTAATGCATTTTAAAAGCCCAGAAAGGACTCAGAAGTAAAATGTTCAAACAAAAAGCTGCACTTACATACAACTTCTTTGAAAAAAAGCTTAAAAGGTTAATGTTTGCTCACAGTCCACAACTGCATCTTGAGTATTATTACCTAAACTCCCTTTCCTTTTCTTCTTACTCTCTTTTTATACCTTATTGTCTTATCTTTCTTTGCCTCTTCCATACCCAGAGCAAATTTTCTGTTCAACAAGTAAGGGAAATACTGCGTGCCTGACTTCTTCCCATGAGAGTTGTTTCAGTGGGTCTTTAAAAAATCTGGGATTAGTCCTAATAAAGTATACTAACCTCTGAGCTCTTGGAGAGCAAGCCCTACTCACCCATGGCACAGCAGCAAAGCCAATTTTCCAAGAACTCTCTCAGATCAGTTTTCCCACTGCGGACAAATTTATTTTTGAGAAAGTAGCTCAAGTTTCCATATACAACTGCTTCTTGGCTGCCAAAGAGAGACTATTAATAAAATAAAATATAAAAATCCCAAGAATGATACCAAAGAGCAGGCAGGGAAGATAACCAGATCTACCACCCAGGAGAGGGCACGCTGTGTTTGGAACCAACTCCTTCCACAAGACAGAAGAGAGCATCTTGTGGTACCTGCTCACTTCAGCTGAAGGCATCAAGAAATGCAACTCACTGGGGCATCAAGGAGATTCCCAGGAACTCTCACAGAGCATCCTGCAGGGCACGGGTCAAAAGGACATCCAAACCCGCAGATCCCCACAGGGTGATGCCTCAGACCTGGCAGCACAGGGGGTGGTGTGCCCCAACCAGAGGAATTCATGGAACAGCTCAGGGCCCTACAGAAATCCAACTATGGTTTTTTGTTTCCACTACCCTCCCCACATTTTTCTTTCCCCCTCTGTACTTTCTAAAAGGGTTGTTCTTCAGTGTACTTGCTTCTGTGGATACCTTCCTCTATAAAGATGCAGAGAGCCAACAGCTCTGACTCATGGTTTAGAAGAGCAAAAATGCTTGATGAGTTTCACTCGGTGTTTACTACAGACATAAGGACATCTAACAGCCCTGCCAAATACCTTCTTGTTTTTGCTTCTACCTTAAGGGCTTGTGCTTACATTCTGCCTCTCACTGTATAAACTGTGTCATAGAAGCAGATAGAAGCCAACAGAAGCAGAGCTTTTGATCCAAATGACTTGTAAAAGAGTTCCCGTGGCTTCAAAAAACTAAAAGGGTGAAAGAGGCAATGAAAAGAGGCGTATTTTATACATATAGTATCCAAACTTGTGGCCTCCCCTCTGGATTAAGTGTGCCAGTGGAGCTAGACCTGGAGCATGAAGTCCTTGTAGCAAATTTCCTTCTACTAAAGCAATAGTTTGTTTTTTTTTTCTGCAGCTGCACTTACAACAGAGTGAGGAACTTTGGAATGGGATGTACTCCTAGGAACTCTGGTTCCTGGGCACAGAACACTAAGCCAGGACATGTAGGTACATTGTTGGATGATGTGTTTCTGTGGGTTAGGTAGAGGTGAGAGGCAGCCTGCATCTGCAGGGGTTTTCAGACCTTTTTTATTGGATAGTGATTATTGCCATTGATCATAAACACAAAGCTGTGCTATGTTGGAAAGCTGACAGAGACTTCTGTGCCAGAGCTGATGCAGACAGACTCTGGAGAACACGAAGAAAAAGGCAGGGGCTGAGGGGGACAAACTTTTGGGGCACACACGATAATCATCTTGATGCCTGGTTGTGCCTGTGGCTGCAAAGGAGCAGGAGGGGACACGGGAGGCAGGCACTCACCTATTAATCCATAAAGCACTAAGAATCACACATGGACAGCTTCCAGAACCTGATGCTGTCCAGAGATGTTTGTGCTACTTCTGCATGTCAGGTCATAGCACAGATCCCATGCCCAAAATAGAAAATCTGCCACTGACAAGCCACATTCTGGCTGATTTGCTGGTCTCAAAGATGCTGCAAATATGTGTCAAAAAACTATCAAAGCACAGTGGTATCTGTTTCCTGGTGGCAGACTGCAGCTCACCAGCTACAGTCTTCAAGTATTAGAAAGCAGTTGAAATATAGTTGTTTTTCACAGCAGTTCCAGGATTATAGATACAGAGATAAACATAGTGATTATTTTGCATGCATTAATGGTCTTATAATCCCTTTGTTCTGTTCAGGATGAAGTTTTCCATTGGTTTTCTCTCATCCTGCAATCCTGACAGCCAAACTATGGCGAGATGTTGATGTAGGGGGACAACTATGGACAGTGAAAGGCAATAGGTCCCTATCTCTTATCTGTGACTTCCACTGCAGGATTGGAAATGGGGCAAGCAACCCAGGGAAAAGCTAGGCCACTTAAAACTAGGCCACTTCCACTGTCTAACACAAATAAGCACATAATAAATACAAGATTGTTCATGCAGAGTATCTGACACTAGTCTTGACCTGAGCTCCAGATCAGCAGCCATGGCATCGGGGTTCCTGCACCAAAGCTTTGGTTTAAAGCCACTAGTTGTCCTCATGGAGGACCATATGAGCACAATAAATATCAACTCCAGCAGATTGTTGAGTCAGATTGGTTTGGTTTTTTACTTATGCTGTCAAATTACAGAATTCTACCCACAATGTAAAGGCTATCAGATGCTGCCATCTTGTGTAGCAGAGCAACGTAAACAAAACATTTATTTTAGGAAACCTACATCAAAATTAATGAGCATAAAGATATAATAAAAGTCTCAGCTTGATTTAGACTCCCAGAAGCTGCCCTCATTTCATTAAAGCACTGTTGTGCCAGCTTTGAGAGAAAACAATGATCAGGAACTTCAGCCATGCCCAAGTGGTAGATGTGAAGCTGTTGCCAAGGGTGGGAAGTTTCCCCAAAACGACAGGCAATAGTTTGTGCAACTCCTTGTAACATGGTAAGAGACTGTAATTAACTATTTTTGCTAAAAATCAATCAAAGAAAGTTCTAAATCCATCACTGTCACAGGTAGAACTGCTGAATTCAAGGATGTCGTGGTGCAAACTTATATCCACAGTTCTGTCTCACACATCTGGGGAAGACAGCCCACAACACAAGACATCCTGCAAACTGGAAAACTCAGAACTGCACAAAAGCTACCCAATTCAAAATAATGATTCTGACATTCTTCAAAACAAACCAAACCAAAAATCCCCACCAAACTCAAGGGAACATGATACTTGAGATCTGACTGTTGTTCAGTTTGACTTAAAAAAAAAGATGCTGCAGGCAGCTTCATCACTAAGAAGTTTTTCCAAGAGTCAAATTTTTTCCAACACTGATCTATTTGACAAGACTTGGATATTGAATGGAGCCTGCTGCGTTTCCAAATCACTATTAAACAAAAACAAAGTTATATGCTTTGCTGTTGTACGACTGTGCAGGAACTGGATGAAAAACATTTGACTTAATTCTCTAGACATTGACATACTAAGTCCAGTTCATAAATATTTACTGGTTTGATGGCCAACAAGAATTTGAATTAGAAAAGTGAAAAGAAAAAAAAGCTGCACGTTGAAGGTAACCCAAATATAAGGAAATCTTTTGTATCACTGGGATACTCAGAAAGATAAACTACCTGGCTATTTGCTGCTACTGCCCAGAGCAAGCAGTGCTGCAGCGTGGAAAGCCTCTGCAGGAAGGTGTCCTAGGTCTCAGTGGAAGATGTAACCAATAGTAAATATTCTATTATCACCTTCACAAGCTGTTAAAGCGGGTGGGGCAGTGTTCATTATCTCCTACCTGACTCATCCTTGATAACTCCAGGGGCTATCTCTGTTTGATGGGCAATTAAGGACCCACTGCATGGCTCACAGAATGACATCAGCCCATTGAGAGATGCTCTGCCCAGGGTGGAGGAGCCAGGCATTCCCACCTGGGTATAATCTGGGGTTTGGAACAGCACAAGCAGCCCTTACCTATGGGATTCCCAGAAGACAAGAGCTACGACTGGACCTTCAGGGGAAGACCAGACCCTTTTTCTACAGGATCACCACTTTAACAGGACAACTTCATCTGGACTGCGACCACCACCCTGACTAACAGGGTGTCAGGCTGTATCCTGACTCTGTCAGTGCTCTTGTACTATTGCATTTATTTTAATTTTCCTGTTAAAATATAATTCTGACTTGCGATCAAACCCACTGGTTTGTTTTCAAACCAGTACAGAAGGAGATTCACATATCCAACCGCATGAAATATTAGTAAGGAGGTGTGAGGAGTTCACATCTTGCAGAGATCTGCAAACCACCCATAAATCAGGGGCTGTGTACAGTCAGGGCTCAGCCTTTGCCCGCTGCTATCTTTGGGAAATCACTTCTGCAAACGTGACTCAGGCACTGGGTAGCACTTGTGGAAAGCAGGAGATGCAAACAATTCTGAACACAGCAGATTAAGAGCCAGTTAAATACACCCTGCTAACAAATTAGCATGAATATCTCAAGTGAAAAGCACTTTTCTAGGTTTGAGACAATCTACAAGCTCCTTTTCCCATTAGTGTTTTTGATCAGCTTTGCTTATTCCCTTTCCATCATCCTTTAGATCCTATTTGTCACCATTTTTTGCTGGTCCTCACTATTCAGTGGAAATTAGTTTTCTAAAATAAAATAAGTGCTCTCACAGACCAGATTGACTGCAAACTGAATAGCAGAATGAACCATTTTTGTCTGATAATTTGGCTTCTTCCTGATCGTTAAATAAATTTTCCTTTTCAGCCTTTATGAATAAGAATTGCTCTCTCTTTTATCATTTTTATTTGTGGATAATTTACAAGTAAGTGATTATGTTTATTTGACAGCTAAAATTCAAGATGTGTTTTATTGTTTATTTGTCAGAAAAAAAAATACCAGGCCACCAGTTTTTACTCTGTTTATGTGTTGCCAGTACACAGAATATGCAGGCAACCCAAAATTTCATTTCTGGAAGAGCTCTATATGAAAATATAAATTGTCATTTCCTGTAAACATTTACCCTAAGAAAATTTACTCATTTTCATCAAAGTCCAACAATAAGAAGATATCACTAAGACCAAACTCCCCTTAACACTTACAGTGATTTTTTTTCAGTACCAGTTGATATGCCCCAACTTAAGATTTATTTCTTTATTTAAAAATGTATCATTCTGTACTAAAAAAATTATCATAAGAAATTCTGGAAGTCCAGAAGATAATCTAATCCATTGTTTGGACTAGGAGTGGACCAATTATCTCATACAATTTTTGTTGTTCTCTTCTCTATGTGCATGTGTTAGTCAAACGGATTGGTTAAACACACATTTACAAAAGCTAAATTTCATTTAAAACCCTGGAATGAACAAAAAGAGAGAAAGGTTTAAGGTCTTTCTTTTGGTGTTAATAAATTAATTTCTCCTTCTCTTTTAAGGAAGTCATTTAAAGCCAGTTTCCTGTGAAGAAAGAGACTGCCAGACTGTGCTCACTTCATGTATTTTCATTCCTAAGGATGGTCTCCTTTTAAAAAAAGGCATAGAAAAACTAAGGCAAAACTGCAGAGGAAAAGGAACTTCAAGGACAGCATGCCTTGAGGAAAAAAAAACCACTGAAAAGCTCTTCTCTGAATTCTGCACGAGGGCTGGGGAGAAGGTAAAGGGAGAAAGTTTAGATCTGTGGTATGAAGCAAAGACACACAATCGTTCCCTGCCTCTCCCTGCGTACTTCTGAAAGCTGTNATATGAAGCAAAGACACAATCGTTCCCTGCGTACTTCTGAAAGCTGTGGTTAACTCGGCACTTGCAGCCTTGTACAGAGTTATTTCTGATCACAGGAGCCTGATGCACTCCACAGGCAAATCTTCTCTTCAAGGAAACAGAGAGTGAGGAAATGTATATCACAACTTTATCAAGGCATTGCTACATTAGGCACCAACATACCATAAAGTTGCAACAAATGTGTTATTTTAAGAAAACCCAACAAACCCCAAACAAACCAAAACGACCCACCCACACAGAAACCACCCAAAGAACCCCATAGGATGGTTTAATCAGAGAAACACTGTAGAATGTAAAAGGATGGTCAAAAGATGTCTGGATGTTTTGGAAGAAGACTGATCCATCAGGAAAAACAGGTGATAAAGGCAGATCAGAGATGGTGCTGAAAATGATGCCTTAGGTTTTAAATTTTATAAGGGGAAAAAAAATACTCCTTTGAGCTGCCTTCTCAGTGAAGTACTTGAGTGGTGCTGATGCCTTGAGAGGCTACATAAAACAGAGACCAGACAGGAATAAGGGAATAAAGGTGGGTATTTATCTGAAAGGCCTTCAAAGGTGCACCCTGGGAGCCAAAGGCTGCATCTAAAAATGGACCCGAAGTCATGAGTTCCCCACACCTTTATAGGTTTTGTTCATTTGCATATCAGCATAAATTCGGTAATTAAAATTTCAGTAATGATGTGATTTCCCTGAGCTCACCCCCCTTCTAAGATGTTGGTTACACATTTTCAGGCCCGGGACAGCCTGGGTGTCCTTGGAGAGCAGGCCCAGAGAGGTTTGTTATGACCAGAGAACAGAAGTCAGCAGGCTACAAGAAACTTCAGAGTTACACACCGGGCAATACAGGATTTGAAAATATAAAAGTTAAAACCTGAGGCATTACGATGCAGTTAAAATTGATGAGGACAGCAGGGACCTGAAAGGCCCCTTCACCTCCATGCACTGCAGGACAGCAGGGTCAACCCACCACACAAGCAAAGACATTTCAGTCATACACGTGGAGACAGAATAACTTCTAAACGGCTTTAATTACTTTTTGCTAAGTGTCAATGAGATATCCTGATCATTATCAGGCCCAAAATTTACCTGCAAATGCCTCAGAACTCCCTCAGTACTGTTCACCTTAGCATCTGCTCCTTGCCAGGAGCTGCAGGTTTATTTGAACTTGGCACTTTTTTTTTTCCCCATTTCTCCTGAGAGATAAACCTTCTGTACACACAGCACATTTACCAGACACACAGGCAACCAGATCTTGACAAGGAACAACATATCCTCCACACTTGTTTAAGTGAGATTGGCAAAACAGGGTGTGCTACAGCATGTGCACAGCAGTCAGTAAAGAACACACTGTCAAC
Source organism: Daphoenositta chrysoptera (assembly GCA_013397915.1). Classification (NCBI taxonomy): domain Eukaryota; kingdom Metazoa; phylum Chordata; class Aves; order Passeriformes; genus Daphoenositta; species Daphoenositta chrysoptera. The sequence goes on from VZRO01006723.1 coordinate 92,981, forward strand.
ACGGAAAACTCCAACCAACTTTCTTTTTTTGACCTGTGAGAAGAAAATTGCCTGTAAATTTAAATAAATACCAAGTTTTTAATCATATACTAAAGGACCTAGCCTCCAGCCTACTGTTCAAGCTGTGCTGCTTTGCATGGAATAATTAAAAAGTCACTGGATCAGAAAAGTAAGAGTCTATCCTACTGGGTTGAGGTACTTCTCTGAAAGGAGGATTTCTTTCCTTCTATTGCTAGAAGTGGTTTAGGTATTTAATGCAATTACATATTTAATGCATTTATATTATTATATTTAATGTATTTAATGCAATTGCTCACTGTGCCTTTTTAAGTTCTTCCACAGTGTTAGACTACAAGATGGAGCATTTTTCTGAGAAAGAATACAAATGGGCTTGCATCTTCTGGGAAAGGAAAGGACTTAGCAAGGACTGTGCCACATAACATTGGAGGGGATGAATATGACCTCCATCTCCAGCTGTTCTCCACAAGGAAAAAAAAACAAACCAAACAAGACAAACCCAAATCTTTTGCAGTTTTTGGAAGAACATGCATTTCTTTCTTGCCTTTAAAGATTTAGGGTTTGCACCATAATGAGAGATTTCATCAGCCCCGAGTTGATCATACAGGTTCCTGAAATGAGGATTTACCCAAAGTCATCAAGCTTGGTATTTTCTTCTGGCAGCCTGAAACAATCTCGTGCTCAGCCTCCTGGCTGAGAATGCCATCAGAAATCTCTTTATTCCTCTCCCTGTGACTGTGGGAAGCACGAGTACCACATGCCCATCAGACAAGAATTCCAGTGTGATTCCAGAGGAGTTAGAAGTTACAGAGGAGTTCAGTGTTATCTGCTCATGAGGCCAACCTTCGGTCTCACAGGAGAGAGATCACAACTTTTTTTTCAAAACATTAACACTGAAAAATTTGTGGCACCCATTTTGAAACAAGCTGAGGAGTTCAGGTTGAAAGCAGCCTTGGTCCTTGTACTTTGAGTGACCCAAGCCAAGAATTAATAATTTGTCTATCAACATGAGCAAATCCACTTATTTCCATGACAAGTTTCCCAGTGTAGACACTGAAATGCCCAGCCATGGGTAGTGTTTAGGAATTTGACACCGCCTATGCATATTGAATCATCTTCAATTTAATGCAGAGAAAGAAATACAAAGACCTCATTTACTGGAGCAAGTTCCTTCTCTTTCTCTAACCTACAGCAAAGGAAGGCTGGGTGCTATAAAAGAATATAATGAGCAGTATTCAAGGCTCTTAGAGATGTAAATCAACATTCAGGTGAGGTTAAAGGCTTGGAGCAGCGTGAATTTCATGGCACAGAAAAGAGTCACCATCAAGAACCTGGTTACAACTACCACAAGTCATCAGCTTAGGCAACAAAATTCAGAGTTTGTTGAAAAAATTCATTTTGCCTGACAAAATTAAAGAAAAAACTTTTGTAATGCAGCTTGAACACGACCTGTCTTCACACAGATTATCTCAGCTGGCTTCTGCAGGATGCTCAGCACACATGTCCAGCACAGAGTGTAAAGCAGATCCTTTGTCACAGCTTCAGGAACTGAGCTTCGTCCCATTTGCTCTGTTTTCTGGTTGAACCTATTCACACGTTTTTGATTAGTCTGCTAAAGTGCTGCATTTTGAAGGACTAACACCTAAATTTAAATCTCCTTCAGGAAATCATGTTAGAACTGTGTACATTAGGCTGTAATCTGTCTATAGCAACAAGTTTCTTACTTGCAACAGAGAAAGGAGACTGAAGTTAGTGAAGTTACACCATTGTCAGTGTGCTCTACTGGAGAAGAGTATTCACTGTGTGGTTCAAAATTAATCTAACCAAAAACCAAAAATCAATGTTTCCAGTGGGAAGCTGTTGTCCTGTTAAAATTATTATGATTTCCAGTTATATTTTCATGGATTAGAGGATTTTAATTCTTTATGTGTGAACTATTTCTCTTGAAATTAAACTATTTAACCAAGCAATAAGAGAGACTGTTGGACTAACTATGTATCTTTGTACCCGGCAAAAATTCACATCAGTGCAATTAGCAAAAGACAGAAAGGTGTACTGCAAGGGAAAAGAAGAAAATACCCCTTTGATCTGCCTTCTCAGTGAAATATTTGAGTGGTGCCCATCTTCTCAGAACTGTCTTAGGCCAAATCAAAACAATAATGAGTTTACATTGCTATAAGTCTCTTTCATCTGTGGATTTCAAGGTGTCGTTAGTAAGAATTAAGGTTGCAATTAAAGTCAGCTTCTCTGGGCCCCTAGGACTGCATGAGGAGTTAGGGCTGCTTGGCCTTCCACCACCCCAGCCTGGTCATTCTAGATCTGCAATCACACCCTCTTTCTTCTGTAATGGAAACAACATTATTTACAAGCTGCACAAATCCTGCAGCCAATCCTCCACTGCAAACCAACCACTGGGCAAAGAGCGGCCACAAACACCCAGCCAGAAGAGGACTGCTCCTCAGTTTTTGCATTTCTTCAGAGTCATTCCAGCGAGAGCTCCTCCTGAGCATCCTGCAGTGGCAGAAAGCTCAGCACAGCCCCATCCTGTGAGAACGGGCTCTTCTGAGCTGGGGATTTCTTGCTGGAAGCTCAGCTCCCAAAGCCTCACACTCCAAACAGCTACTCTCGTCTGCTTATTTAATTTAATGAACCCATTCAGTCACAACATTGGGGTTGTCTGCTTAGCCCCTCTGCTTGGGAAAAAAAAATATCAAGGGCAAGGATAGTCATATTTTTTTCTTTTTTGGTGAAATTTCACAGCTTTAACTTTGAAGATATTTTAAAAGCAAAACCCAACAAGCAAAAAATTGCTCAGCATTCTTAAAGTGAATACAAATCTTTGAGGTGCTGGTTTGGTCAAGAAAGTAGTTTATTCTCATTTCTACTGTTCTACCTTTAGACACTAATCTGAAGGAATCCTTATGACAAGCATGGAAAACCACTTTAAGGAAAGATTTAAATAAAATAGCTATTTTGGAGACCTTACTTTTAGATATTTCGAGTTAGGCTTAAAAAAAGAACTCTGCTGAGGCAGCTTCAGACAACTGCACCCTGGTCTGATCTGGTTGTCTAGACTTCCTTCAGTCAAGTGAAAGAAACAGACAGTTTAGGATTGGAATCCTGGCATGCAAATGTAAACACGGTCTTGTGTTCATTGAGCACAGAGAAAAATCCAATCTCTGCCTCCACCGCAGGAAAACACAAAGCAGAACTCTAATTCAGGCAAGATGAATCTCCCAGCTAACACTTGCACTGGATTTTTTTCTTCCAGTTCCCACACATCCACTTGAAATACTCAAGTTTTATAAAGGCCTTTGAGCATTTCAGGCTAGAAATTACCACAAAATGAAGCACTTAAAAAGATGCAATCACCTGATATTTCTGAAAAGTGTTGGTTTAGCTTTAGAGTGGAATACACAGTGGACCCTTCCCGATTTAGGCACGGAACAGACTTTTCCCTCTTTAAGTTCAGACTATTCAGGTGGATTGGTTTTTTCACTCATTTTCAATGAGTTCTGTAGTTGGCTTGATGCTCACTTGCAGCTCGATTCAGCATTTCTTTGCAACAGCAAGTGGTCAGAAGGAATTTAAAATTTAAAGTTCTTGTACACCCAATTAACATCACAGAAGATGCTCATAAGACACAGTCTAGAAAATCTTGAAACAACTTGCACCACCTATATTTTTAAATAAAGATTTATTTTTTTTAAACACTTTTATTTCCTAGAAAAACTTCTCCCAGCTTGTTTCAAAGTTTGAATTGTTCCAACATTGAATAATTTATTTCTTTAGATGATCAGTATCATGCTCTCTCATTTTCTTTCATACAGGTCTTGCAATCATTTATATGAAATTTATAGAAATGAACTAAGAGTTTATGCTTTTGATACTTACATAGTTCCTAAACTTCCACTAAGACTGTGCAAAGAACTGAAATCAGACTGTAGGAAAGAATCTCTCCCTTGCATTACTGATTCCTGACTTTTCTTTAGTCGGTGTTTAGAGGATTTGAAGAGTTTGTATTTGTTCCTGACACAAACTTCCTTTTCCAAACCTGTGATGATCTCAATTTCTCGAAATTCCTTGTAAGTTTTCATCAGAGAAATTAATATGCACAAATACCCTTTAACTAACTAATTTCTGCTACCTCATGTAAAGCCTCTGTATCTACAGAATACAAAAGGTTGAGTATTAAATTCTATGATAAAACCACTGAGCTGCATGTTGCAGGTATCACACATTTACTTATGAGATTATAACACATTTACTTGTAAGATTTAACTTATGGAAGTCACTATGGATGTGCTCACTTCACTCTTCAGGAAATGGAACAAAAATGGTCAGCCATGCTGCTGCAGCTGCAGAGACAGACATACAGGACTATAAATTGACAGAAGAGAAATATTTCCCCTCATTTGATCTTGCTGTTACTTCTTCACAGTGCAAAAGTGCAGTGAAATATATTTAAATAACCCCCAAGAAGTCTCATAAGCACCACCATCATCTGTCTTCCCCACACAATGCAAGAAACAGCACATAGGCCACAAAATTATCTCTGGAGCAGAATATTCCCTTTCCATGACATTCACCTCAAACATCCCGTACTCTGGAGGTATTAATTGTGCAAACTAAAACCTGCATTAAAAACATTCTCAAGCCAGACAAGTGTTGACTTCCCCCCCTCCTTAAGAACAAAAAGTCATTGAGAAAGTCTGGTGAACGCTGAGCCCAGGACCTGAGCCTGAGAAAGGTCAAGTCTGTTCTAAATGCAGAGCCAGTGATGTTCCAAAAGAGCCCAAAAATCCACATCCTCTGCTCTCCCACTCCCAATATAAACGCTGAGTTATTTAGATAAGCTTTTTGGGACAAAGGTTAATGAGCCTTTAGGTCAAAACCCAACAGTAATCAGCATTATCAAACTAAACAGCTATTCGTTTTGTTGTGCTCCCCACTTTTTCCCCCAGAAAAAAAAAAAAAAAAAAAAAAAAAAAGATGTTGTTAATCCAAACTGGAAACAAGCAAAACAAAACAACAAAAAATCCTTTCCCAAGAATTTTTCCTAAGGCTGAATGCCATATCCACACTGAACAGTCTCTTTATAATCACAGACCTTTTTGCCGGATACATTTCTGATTGATTTTTCCAAACTATACCAAGATGTCAGTTTGTTTTTCACTTATGAAACACACAATCTTTCTGCCTCAAAAAAAGAGCAACTAAAACGAAAAGTCAGTGCTTGTAATGGAATAGATGTGATTAAAACATGTACAGAAAAATAAATTGAGTACTAACAAGTCTGAAATTAAGTAACAGAACAATAGCTACAAGAGCTCAGGACTCCAGGCAGGGAGTGTGCTAATGACCATCACAATTAACAGACACATTCTTCACTCAACTTAGGTAATTGTTCAGATCTGCTGAGATAATTTGTTAAGTGCCTGCATCACAAACACAACCATTTTCAGTTGTCTCCCACTGCTCTGCAGCATTAAATTGTTCTACAGGGAATGGGACAGCACAAGATTTAATGGAAAGGCCTGGGAGTCCTCAGCAGCCGTGAATTTCCCTGCTCGGCTCACACTGACAAGGAAACATCTCCCAGGAAAGGCTTTCTATGGAACTACAAGGGCAATAATCCGAGAATAAATCCGGTCAGATGTGGCTGTGTTAGCACCAGGAATTTGTAACCCAGATTGGATTCGGTAAATTGGTAACCAGCACAGCTGGGCCACACCTCACACTTCAAAATAGTCCTGGAGGTGAAAGTCTGAAATCTTCTGCTTAGGCTCCTCTAACAGGCAGAGGAGGCAGCACTACTTCTACTGAGTACTTCTACTGAGTATCCCCAGTTACAAAATCCTGTCTTCAGTCCTTATAAAACTTTTCCAGACTATCCATTTTGGTTCGTGTTTTCCAGCTATTTGCCTTTTTGGTTTTTCAAGTGCATTCTTCACAGTTTCAAATAATAAGATGAGAAAGGGGGAAAACAAACAAACAAAAACAAACAAAAAGCCAAAACAACAGAAAAAAAACCTCCTAAGACCCCCAAAACCCAAAAAAACCACCCCAAACCAAACAAACCAAAAACCCCAAAACACCAGGTGAAAACATTTTAAGGAGGGCTGTAAAGCTGCCATGCCATCAGAGGGATTCAAGTGTGGCCAGAAACAGCAAACGCTTCCACTTCAGAAAGAGTTTTGCTCCCTTTCAACCTCCTACAGATCTGAATTATAGTTGTCCCCTCTTCCAAAATCTGTTCAATCTGACCCTGCAGAGCTGGTTTTGTGATTGTACATCCAAGATGATTTTATAATTTGTAGCAGTAGATAACGTCATAGCCAGCCCTGTAGAAGAGATTTCTCTATTCTTCCTTTTGCCACTTTTCTATTAACAGAAGCTATTTACTTTCCAAATTAACAAATACATTCAGAGATGCATTAACATCTTCAAATCATTTTATGAACTACACCAGACATTATGGCTGTGCCTGACACATTATACCTGCTGCTTCAATCTTTTGCTCTTATCATTGTGTGCCAGAAAAATGTGCATAAATGCTGGTCATTACATATATGTTTAAAAAAAAAAAAAGCTATGTAACATTTGAGTATGTTGTAAAAAGCTAAAGAAGCTAATTCTGATTTCACATGAACTACTGTAAGTTAGGAGAAACTCCATCGTTACTTCAATGCCAAAAGTTGCATGGAAGCAGCATCCAATCCTAAATATCTCTAACTCTTCTAAAGGGAAAAGTTCAGGAAATATCAAACTGCTGGAGATGCACAACAGATTTTTGTATGTATTTTAATAGCAACCTTTGGGATTAGAAGCACTGAAGTATCAAACATTAAAATACTTTCTTTGCCTCCTCTGCATCTTCTGATCAACTCTCATCCATGAATTGTAAAGTCTCATGGAGGCATTGTAATTAACATGCTTCCTTCCTTTCTGGAACCATGCTGGTTTTATAAAGGGAAGTGAAAGACATTCTTCCACTTACAATCGAATGTAAATTGTATAATTTATTAATTATTTCAGTAGCACTTGATATTTATTTTAATTAATCTTTAAGTCAGACATTAACACTGGGGAGTAACAGCAGGACATCAGAAGCAGCAAAAGGTTTTTTCTTTTGCTTGAGTGCATTTTTGATGAAAAAATAGATAATGCACTTTTTTTAAGAAGTTATAAAAATAAAGTTTGATGAAATTAAACCATGTACAATGGATGTTTCCAAACAAAAGAAAAAGCTTCTGAATAGGATATGAGCAGACCAAGAAATAAAAACCATCAGCTCCACTTCACCTCAGCCTTCAGAACAGACTTTTGCCTCTTGAAGTTCAGGCTATTCAGGTGGATTGGTTTTTTCACTCATTTTCAATGAGTTCTGTAGTTGGCTTGATGCTCACTTGCAGTTAGAGCTCGATTCAGCACTTCTTTGCAAGTGTCAGAAGGAATTTAAAATTTAAAGTTCTTGTACACCCAATTAACATCACAGAAGATGCTCATAAGACACAGTCTAGAAAATCTTGAAACAACTTGCACCACCTCTAAAGATTTACTTTTTTAACACATTTATTTCCTAGAAAAACTTCTCCCAGCTTGTTTGGAAGCTTGAATTTATCCAACATTGAATGCAATGAAGGCTATTTTGCCCTAATTTATTTCTTTAGATGATCAGTATCATGCTCTTTTATTTTATTTTCAGTCTTCCCCGCAGAGCTGTGCAGGGCACGCAGGATCAGCAGTCTGATCAGGAAGGATTGGAAGTTTGATGAGACTCCTGCTTCCTCAGGCTGGGGTTGGAGGTTAAAAGCTCCTCAGAGCACCCAGCAGAGTTCCTGGGCTCTGTGTCCTGACCCAGGCAAAGCTCCTTCCCCTTCCCTATAACCAGGGGATGAACCCCTCACATAAACCAGAAATGTTGTTCTGGAGCTGATCCCGAGCTGAGCGCTCCAGGTGTGCAGCAGAGCTCCAAAAACACCCCCTGGCACATGAGAATTCCTGCTGGAGATAAACCAGGAACGCTCCCCATGCCCTGTAGGGTTGTGGGAAGAGCAGGTGAGGACCAAGGGACCTCCTCTCTCCATCTCACGCCAGCCACAGCAAGAAGCTCTCGGCTATCCCAGGAAGGTGTGGCTGCACCACAGACCAACCTTTTCCATGACATTAATAACTTCAAGTGGCAATAGCAATGCACAGTATTTTCTTGTTCAGTTTTGGCTTTGTTTGTATTTAAATTAGTAAGCATTTTTTTTTCCTAGTCAAGCTGAGTTTCAGCAATGCGACATTCCACTGAATTTTTTATTACAATTGAAAAATGGGAATTATTTCAGCCCCTTAAAATACTGAGTACAAGGTGCTTAGCTTTTAACTTCATTTTTACCTAAGCATTATTCCTTGCTAAACTGCCGTAGGATTTACATAAACACAACCAGTATTAGCTCCTTTATTTGTCTGCATTTGGCCTCTACAGATACCAGATATATATCAACATAAATGTAATTTCTGGGAAAACACAGGCCCTCTTTCCTTAAAAAAAAATCAGAATCAGATTAAAATAGTAGACAGCCCTGTCTAAAAATAGTGTGGGTTTCAATGTTTTGGTTTTCCTAAGATGATAATAAATCTGCTTTAAATTTTTGGCTGTTCATGCCCCTAAATAAATCACTTAGTGTGTCATTTTTCTTCATCCATCTAATTGCAGCTGGAATAGGAAGGAAAAGAGAAAAAGAAAAGCAGTTTTGGCATCGCTTTTGTGTCAGGGTCATTCAGGAACACATTTGGTCCACAACACGGACAGGATCAGCTCTGTGCTGGCTTGAACTCCAGCTCACGGGAAGGGTGCACCGTGCTCAGCACATCCCTGTCCTCCTCATGCCCAGCTCTGGAAGCAAGCCAGACACAGAGTTTTTATCCTGCTTTACTTAGAATTGCATCAGGCAAGTGCCCTCTGGAAGAAATTTCTTCTACTCTATGCTGCCAAACCATAAAAAAAAAAAAAAAACACCAGAAAAAAGAAAGAGTCACAACTCACACCCCTTGCAATCTCAAGATGGTTTCACTTCAGAAAAAATTTATGTCATTCCACCTATTTTAACTGACTCAAATCTGCACCTAACAAGATAGCTGTTGGTTTTTAGGCAGGAATTACTTCTCAGCATTTTACGTGGCTTCAGATATGAAATATTTTCACCACTCACACAGGTCCATCCTCCAAAACCCTCTTTCCACCAAAGGAGCACATAACCCAAGAATAAATAACGTAGTGTAAAAAAGATGAGAAAATCTCAATGCTAAAATAGTCATAGATTTTATGTGCTTAAACTTCATAGAGGTTGCTCTGCAAATCCCACCCCTTCTTTTTCTAATTAATGCATGAAGAAAAGCAGCTGCTTTTCACAGGCACGCAGAACCAGTGCCACTTTCAAGCCACAGAGCAGAAACAACGTAACTTTCCTTTTCATAATTGTTTTCTGAATCTGTCTGGTCACTCTGAGCTCATGCCACCGTTTCCCTTTTTTATATGCCTTGCTGCTTTGCACATTTCAGTGAATCTTCACACGCAGTATCGAGTACAGACAATATAATGGGAATTAAAGCTCTTTGAAAGCCTGTGCCACAAATTCAATTAGCAGTATCAAGAATCCAGTAGTTAGCAGCAAGTCCAAAAAACATAATAGGATTACTTGGGGTTTAGTGATGAGACAAGTCCTACCCAAATACCTTCTTTTTTGGCTTTCTCCTCCTCCAGAAGTGAGCATATAGAGACTGCACTTTGTAATAATGTCCAGAATGACACTTTTGGTTAGGCTTTGAGAGATCTACTTCACTTCAAAGTCCATGAGCATTGTAACAAATATCATGAACAGCCAAGGATTTTGTTTCAGGGTCTACAGTTTAAAATACTCAAAGCTAATCTTTATTAACAGAATATAAATTATTTGTATTTGTTGCCACTTCCATTCAGGACACATTCTATATGCAGAAACATGGGGAAATCAGGGGGATAAAATTCAATACTCTGCCACTATACAAAAGCCAGAAAGCCTTCCAAGCCAGAAATTATGACTCCTGAACTTAAGAGCAGTCAGTTCCAGGCACAAAACTCCAGAGCAGCAGAGCCACCCACCAAACTGGAGTCAGTCCCAGGAGAATTGGTGAGCTGCAGTGTGAGAGAAGCAGGTTTCAAATAACTGCTCCAGGAATTAGCTCAAACCAAACCACTTCTAGCACAAGCTATGAGAAAGCCCAGGCATTTATCCACCACCTAAATAAATTGCCACTATTAGGTTTAGAGAAGTCAGCTGGAAAAGCTGACCTTTTTGCTCTGGCTTCAGCGAAACTCTTTCAGGGCTCTTTATTGCCTACAGCACGGTAAGAAGTTGGTTATGTATGAACAATTATCATCTGAGAATGCACTTACTACACCTAGGAATTTGCCAGGGGGGCAGATGGGATACACACACCTATTTGGTACACAGAAAAGTCACTCATCTTCTGCTAGAAGTCTCCTTGTATAACTTCGATGCACTCAAGAAAAATTCAGCTCTTTGGCTGGAAAGAATTCATCAAGCTCTGCAGTATTAGCACACTAGAAGGGGCAAAAAGCTTTGATGTAATTATTGCCAGTAGGTGGTATGCATTAACTGTTATTTTCAAGCCAGCAGGTTATTCAGCAGCTTTAGAAACAATAAAACCCTCAAGACTTGAGGGAAAAAAAATGAAATATTCTTAAAAATCATTAACCAATCTTACGCATTCATGATAAATTGCAATTATAAGCACGCATTCATGCTGGGAATAATTAGCAACATACCTCAACATTATTGAATGTCAATGAAGTCAAGAATACTCTTCATGAAAGAACAATACAGAGGAGGTGGCCAAGTTCTATTTAAAACGAGGCAGGAGCAATTTTGTTAATTGCAGGGAAAAATGCCAGCCATAAACAGAAGAGGCTCGCAGTTTGTAGCACTTCTTCAAAACCAGGAACCGACCAGACTGAAGGGCAAGAATTTTTGCTGAAGTTTAGGAGAGGATAGGGTGTTTGCTGGCCAGGTTTTTTTAAATACTTCTCGATAATAAGGTATTGTTGCTCTAAATTAGGTCTCTGGTGTGTATTTTGAGTTCTGTCACCCAGAGGAGCCTCCCAAGACTGTGAAGTGCACATCTGAGGGAATGATTAACTTTACATAAATTGCACTTTTAAGAAGCAGAAACATCAATACAAAATGTACATTTTGGTGCAATATGGGCAGATCAACAAGGGAGCCTGCTCAGTCCAGCAGCTCTGGTAGTTTTGGACAGTTGTTCTTTTACTTTTGGTGACACCAAATTCAAGTTTCGTGTCTCAAGCACGCATTTGTAAATAAAAGCCTCTCTTACCAAAGTTGTCTGTGACAGTGTCTCAGTAGTGGTTTAGGCTGGGTTTCTTTTTCTCTCGTAATAAATTCTGTTGTGTGTATTTAATGAGAATGGCAGAAGAATTATTCTTTAAACAAGACTGCAAGTAGTTGAAGCAAACAGAAATCCATAAAAGTATGTAAACGCCCAGATCTGCAGCACCTTGACTGTAAATTAATTGCCTCAGACTAACCAAGAGCCTGACTAGGAGCCAGGGATTGCAGACCTCTTAATATCTAAGTTTATGCTGTTATAACTTGGCTAGCAAATAAAGGATTTATGAGCAACTAGAAGAGTTCCTAGCTATATGGAAATTCTTATGTGAAAATATTTTTAATGAAGTAGAGAAGGCAAAAGGTTTTTCTGGTATGCTTGGAGAGAAGCAGGATGGTGGCTCAGTATCAAAACAAGATGATAAAATACTTTGTAATCCATTAGTAACTAAGGAATATGTTAAACAACACCTACAAAAACTAAACACAATATTAATATTCTTGGATAACTCACAGAGAATACTTGAAATATATTTACAGATTATTTCTATGGCCTTAGCTGTATCCAAATATAATACAATTTATGCCTTATTGCAACCTTCCAATATTTAAAGGGGCTTATAACAAAGATGGGGATAGATTTTGCAGTAGGACCAGTGGTGGTTCTGAACTAAAAAGTTCAGAATTTAGACTAAATACAAGGAAGAAAATTTTTATAATGAGGGTGCAGAAACACTGGAACAGATTGCCCAGAGAGGCTGTAGATGAGCCATCCCTGGAAACATTCAAGGTCAGATTGGAGAAGGTTCTGAGCAATCTGATCCAGTGAAAGGTGCCCCTGCTTATTGCAGGGGGGCTGGACGAGATGATCTTTAAAGGTCCCTTCCAACCCAATCAATTCTATGATTCAAACTGAATATCCTTTACTTCCATATTCCATTTTGAATTAGTACCCCGGGATATTCTGATCAGTACTCTTTAAAAACAACAACATTCCTAAATAAAAATATTCTTATTTTAAAAGCTATTTTAAAGAGATAGAAACTTAATAGACCTTGGAATAGCTAGATTGTGCTCGGAAGAAGCACAAACTGAGAAAATCCTCTTTAACTAAAAGATTTGGAGTTTTTTTAGATCCGGATCATGCTACAACAGGCACGCAAACACTTTCCCAGACAGAAGTGAGTGGCCTAGGCTGACCTTTAACCAAGGCTGTGTTTACAGGAGCGGGAGGCAGCGCAGCCCCATTAGGAAACGCTCTGTAAATGATGATGCTCTCCCCCGAGAGGGCTGAGGCAGGAGGAGGGGAGGGCAGGGCTGTTCCACCCCAGCCGTGCCCCGCTGCCCAGCTCCAGATGTTTCCCCACAGCTGGAGCGCTCGGGCCGCGCTCCCGGTGCCGGGATGCTCCAGGACCCGGTCCCTCCAGAGGGGGATGCGGGGTTTGGGGGTGACAAAGGGTCAAACCTGCTCCCACACACACTCCGGTTCAGCACCGACCTGCTGGGGCAGATGTTCCCAAAATCCTCCCAGGAAGCCACCACTGGGAGCTGAAGTCGGTCAGGTTCAGATTGGCGTGAATGGATAATTATTGCTGTTTAACTCGAAAGGAGGTTTGTTTATTTGAGCCAGCCAGTCACATAAAACCTCCTTTTTAGAGAGCTCCTTTTCTGGCCATCTCCAAACCAAGGCAGAAAGCTTTTCTGGGAGATAGGAAGAGCTTTGTGTGACAAAGGCTGAGGTTAACAGGGGTCAGGGGACATAACGGGACAGGTGAGCAGTGACAAACTGAAGGGACTATGGCACAGTTCATAAACTAGATATTGGCGAGACTGTGCAATCCGAAGGAGCCTTTCTGGTTTTGAATGCCCTGAAATTGTGAAAGCTCTCACAGAACTGATATTTAACAACTGCAAATCCAATCGAGTTTGACAGAAATGGAGGCCACTTCGACACCACAGAGAATAAGATGAAAAATATCAATTGACTTCGGGCAAGTTGTGGTTTATATATTTTTCTAGTGAGAAAGTGGGACACTTCCTACTGATTTCTAAAATGTTTGTTTCTATAACAAGTGTTTGACTAGAGAGTTTTTTTCATACACATCTTCTAAAATTCTAGTATATGAATGGTATTCACCTGAGTTTGGAAGGTAGACAAGACTTTAAAGAAGGTGTAAAATACAAATTGGGTAGACTCATTTGTTTACCGTATAAAAAGAGCGTATTACTGTTACCATGCACAAATTGGAAATTAATAAACACCATTTATGTGCATTTCTGCCTAACATAGGCAACTCCACAATCCCAAATCCAAGCTCTGTACATACATGTATTACAAGAAAGGAAGAGAGGCATGACATTCATGGAAAAGCAAAATAACACTGACTACTTCATTCCCTTGGAAAAACGTAAGGATGTCTGTCTTCACTCCTAAACAGTGATAATTCAGCTTTACTGATGTCCATGATGCCCATTCACAGTGCTGTCCATGTGACAAACAAATGATTTTAGCAGGAAGCTCACGAGGCCATAATTGCCCTCATGGTACCTTTTCAAAAGAACTTAAGAGGCAAACCCAGTTGGATTGAGGGCAGAGATAAGGGGATGAGCCATTATGAGCTGCTGAATGAAGGCCTTTTGCAGGACAGCTTCAAACATAAAGTTTTCTGATCATGTAAAAGAGCTTCTTAAGGTTTGAGCACTTCTGTAAGAGCATAAAGGACGCACATAAGTTTTGTGGAACACACCTCCCAGCCGATGTTTTGCTTTCGACTAACAACACGTTATCTTTCTTTGATAAAGTCTGAGTCAATAAGCACCTTCTGCTTTCAGGCTGCCCCGAAATCACGGGCTGTTTTCTGAAAGATTAGGGCGTTATTTTGGTGAAAAGAGTAACCCTTGGAATTTCTACTACTGCAAGGGCATAGAGGCAAAGCTGACGTTCATGCCATTACCTTGAGTACTTCCATACATACCAGTGGGTTGGTTTGTTTGTTTTCCCAAATGGGGGATGGGAGAGGGTTTTGTTTTCCCTGATAGGTTGGTTTGGTTTTAGTTTTTTGGTTTTTTTTGGTTTTTTTGTTTTTTTTTTTATTGTTGGGACATTTCCAGAAAATAAGTTTAATTGCTTGTACTAGAAACCTGAGCTATGCACACGCGGCAAAATAGTTTGTTGGTTTTTTAATTTAATTCGTCGATCTCTATGCATGCACAGTTTAGTTTTACTTCACGTTTCCATTCAGGTTTTTTTACCTAACTGGAAAGAGATCACAGTTCCTGAAGAACCTACACAACTCAACACGAAAAGAAAGCTGGAGTCATGGGAATGATGATCACACCTTACATAACTTGAAAAGTACGAGCAAATCACTTAAATGTTTTAAAAAGTGAGCACTTCAACAGGTACCAAACACTTCCAATTCCTGACACCGGCACTTGAAGGTACCAAAAAAACAATAATTAGAAAACCCAACAAAGCAAAAATAAAAGCCTCGAAAAGAAGAATTTTGGATTTGCTGGGCAAGGCACTAAACAGAAAGGTTTGAAACCAACCTGCATCCTGAGAGCGGTGTTCTTGAAGGCTGAAACTGTTCCATGATCCTTTCTCACGCAGAAGCGCTGGCTGGAACAAACCTCCAGATCTTCACAATTTCTACCATCTCCAAGACAGTGCAGCAGCTCCTTTGCACAGGAATTTCCTATTCCTCTCCAGTTTCCTACTCTCCAGCTTTCTACCTGCCTCTCACTTCCTCTATCCCATTCTTTGTCCAATCCAGCACCTCCCAAAAACCTCTCTTACCTGTGCGTGCTCAGCCATGCTCTGGGGAGGAGCAATCTTCCCCCGCCCTTCCAAGGCTTATAAACTACTAAGGATAAAGGGATCAACAAACAGCTCCTCCCCTATTTAGCCAGACTCTCCTTTAAAAAAATAAGTCTCACCTGCGGGAGGTTAACAAACTCACTAAACAATTCTGCAACCAACAAAAGAAAGGAACAACTCTAGAGACGAAAGCAAACAACAATATGTTTGTGACCTTTCATTGAATTTGGGAAATAAAAAACCCCAAACCTAGAGAAAGCGTGAGAAAAATCTCCTGCAGTAAAAATCTGAGGAGCTTTTGTAGCATCCAAGGAGTTCAGCTGAGTTCAAGGAGTGGAGTGTGTGCTCACACTTGCAGAAGAGTCATTAATACTTGGCTGCCCTTAAAAATAGCTACAGACAGCAGATTTCCATCACACATTACCCAACACGGTATGTGTGGTATAAAGCACGGCAGAAACCAGCAAGGCACATCAATATTCTGAGGTCAGGGTCAGAGTAAGGCACAGATGTGACAAGCCAGCATCTGCTGAAGCCCCACCTGCAATTCTATAACGTTAAGATCTCTTAAATGATAAACTGAATTACCTCTCCAATCCATATTCCTGGTCTTGGTGAACCCTTGAGAGTAAACAAGCAATTGCATGATCTGGAATGAGTCACCTCTGTCAGATGTGACATGTGAAGTCTTAAACTGACCTCAAAATCATTACTTTTATCATAAAAAGTAGCACTTTTAGAAAATATAGGTTGCAATGAAGACAGTTCAGGCTGTAGCCCCTGACTAAAACAATGTGAAAACATTAAATCCTTATAATGGCAGAAATTAAGGATTAAAGTGTAGGTGCAACTAGAAGCAAGACATAAAAATGGCCCTTCCTTCCCCAATATACCTCTTATCTCTACAAGTCATGTCTGTTTGCACTCCTAACAATTAAATTTTTCCTGTTGCAGCTTTCACCCTCCAGAGCTAGGACGGGCATGGGAAGGCAGGCTGGATTCAGCCAGGCACCGGTGGCATCTCACCCAAGTTCTAAATGCTGAACCTCCTGCAGACTGAAGCAGAAGTAACAGTTTTGATTTTCCCAGACTGAGGCTGACTTTGCAATTCGTGAAGTCAATAAAAAATGTTTGACTTGTAAACTGAGCAGATTTAGTCTGGATGTCACTGCGGAAAAATAAATGTAGTGCTCTCAGCACGTCAGCTTGACAGGGTCACTTTGCTTTTCTGACCACAATTCTGCTTTAGAAGTAACCTTTCAGCAGCTGCTCAGTTCCAGTCATCAATCCTACTACTGTTGAAAAGCAATCCTAAAAACACCCATTGACTTCAGCAGGAACAGGATGAGGCTCTTATCTTATAAATGATACTCTTATGACACACAAAGTGAACATAAAAAATCTCACTATGATTTAGACAGGCAGAAAACATCCCCATTGACCCAGCTCAGATCACTAGAGACTACATCTATTTGTTTTCAGTTCAACAAACAGAAGGGTTTATGATTTTTTTTAATAAATCAAGCCAAGGATATGAAAGAAAACAAAACCTACTCTATCTCTGACGGAATCTGCAGATCAGTTTTGTAATACAGGAGAAAATCTCTGACTCTTAACCTATCCAGAAGGTGAGCACAGCCCCCTGACTAAGGCTGCATTTTATAAATTGTGATAGGTCCACACTCTCAACACTCTTGGCTTACCAAACTCAAGACTTTTACACTGAAAATATTTGGGTCCTTTAAATGGAGCAGCAACATTGTAATGCAAATCCACGAGTTGCAGGACCATTAAAATTCTCCTATTTCATTGCCCTCTGGGCAACAATTGATTCTGAGACACCAGCAGGCCTCCGGAGGGAAACAGAACAAAAAGACAAGCAAAGACATCATCCAGCTGTATGAGAGTTTCAAACCCAAAATTCATTACCTTCACCGCAGCACTTCTACCACAAAGAGCTGTCCCCAGCAGAACACGCTAAAATGGATGTTTATTCCCCTGTTTGGTTTGTCTGCTTCTGCAAATCCATTCAGTATCAGTCTGCTTGGTTCCTGGCTTTCAGTGCATCTTTTTCAAATTGTTTAGCTCTGTGGGGAACAGAGATTCTTCCCACCCCACACACTGAGCTGTCATTGCTGTGTAAGTGTGTTCTGAGCAGCTACAGTTTTCTATACACTAATTAAAGCTTCATATAGAACCTCAGCTAATTAAAAACCCAACAAACTCATTCTGAAACGAACTGTCTGCAACTGGGTATTTACATGAAAATACCTGCTGATGAACGTGTTTGTATTCTTCTTTTCCCTCCTGCTTCTTTCAGCAGCACTCAACAGCTGTGGGCACACAAAGCATCTAAACCAATTCAAGATTCAGATGTTAAACCCTGAGGTATTTTTACCTCGCAGTCATAATCCCCATTAGTGCCTCCACAATATGCTCTGTAGTGTTACATACCTGGGGTTTGTTTCTATTCCTGAATTCCAGAATCCTACAGCTACCTTTGATTATTCTTTTTTTTTTACTACCATTATCCTCACTATGTGCATGAAAATAAAATCATTTATAAATTTCTCATAAGAGCCTGTCTGCAGGAACCTCTCACAGTCAAAGAAAGTCCAAAGAATGTCAGTAATAAATGTACACATTGTCCTCAAGAAAAAAACAAAAAAAAACCCAAAAAATAAAAAACCAAAAAAAAAACCAACCCAAAACAAAAAGCCCTGAACAAAACCAACTAAATACAACCCAAACCCAAAAGCTTTCTGTGAACATGCTGTGTTTTTCTCTTTATGTTTATAAGCCAGAAACGTGCAAGATTTCCTATGCTCTAAATAGGTCCTTTCCAGATATAATTTTAGTGTGGTACAATCAAGACAAAGTTGAGTCTAACCAGCTCCTACTAGAGTTCAGACCAAGAAAAATATTCCATGCCTTTTGTTTTACTTCTCATGGCAATGCCCCTAAATTAGTAATTCTAGCCCTGAACTGTTTGCATTATCTGCTGCATTAAGCAAAACAAAACCCTTAGTGAGAACCTGAAAATAACACTGGCCATACTCAACTGTAACAATTTCCATTGCCCAAACAGAGGAAAGTTCAGAAAGTACATAAACAGTGTAATTATTAGTAGGAATTTGGATTATAAAAATCACTTCAGAATCTCAGTTTTTATCTATATACAAAACATAACCAAAATATCTACTTGTTACCATTTTTACCTGCAGTAGAACTCTATGTCTGGACACTTGGACTGTAAGCACCTTATTCTGGTGAAACTGCACTTAGTAAAACATTAAATAGCATTAAATGAAAATATGATGCATTTAATTATAAAAACTGACTATAAAATTTTAAACCAAACCATGGCTTTAGTGTCAGAGGCTTATTAAAAATCCTCAGGGCTGTAAGTGTCAGTTTTCCAAGGGCAGTTCTACTCAGAGCCACTGGAGTGTTCTCACTAGAATGACACACTGCAGGACACTAATAAATAACTCTAATTATGCTCTCCTTGCACATTCTCTGGGACTGTTTTCAAAAAGTACAAGCCCGTTATAGAATGCAAACAAATTCACACATTAGGAATTGCCTGTTCTGGCTGATGGATTTTGGAGTGCTCGGCACCTTTTCACATGGATTGTGTCTTGCAATAACAATACCTTAAAGAACTTCCAAGATCTTTTAAAGATGTTTTTTGTGGCTCAATCATCAATGAAGTGGGAATGGACTTAAAAGGACATTCAGCTAAGTTTACCAGCAAATAAGATGCAAGATTCCATCAAATACAGCAAGATACTCTGTCCTGTTATCCAGGTTGTGATTGAGGATATTCGACAACATTGGTTTCATTATTGATTACTGGGGTACACCAGTGACTGGACCTCTTCTGGGCTTTGTGACACTGATCACAACCCTTCCAAGGGTCCAGTTTTCAGGTCAAGTCTCTGCCCACTTCCCCAGCCAGTCCATGAGGACGGGCAATCTGTTAGGCTGTCTGATTGTCCTCATGGCAGGGAGGATTTCCCTTCTGTCCAGTCTGAAACTCAATTTTTTGATCTGAGCCTGCTGTTTCTTGTCCTCCACCGTGCACCACTGCCAAGAGCCTGGTTTCAGCTTCTCAATAAGCTCCTCGTGTGTATTGGAGGGCTGAAAGGTCCCTCTGCTCGCAGGGCAACTGCTCCAGCCCCCTTCTCATCTTGGCACTCTCTGCTGCCCTTTCTCCAGGCACTCAGCATTCTTCCAGGGGAGAGGGGTGGCAAAGCCAAAAGTCATTTTCCAGGCGTGGTCTAACAAATGCTGAGCAGAGGAGATGATGATGATCCCTCCCCATAAGCTGCTGTCCCTTCTGAGCTTTTCCTGAGGATGGGTGTAAAACATCTTTTCCCAGTCATCAAAGGCTCCGTGACATCAATCTCCGTGATCTTTCCAAGACAGAGGATGCTTTCAGAAACCTGGGATGCAGAAAAGCTGCAAGTCCCAGGGACTTGTTTAGCTAAAATTTACCCAACTCTTCTAAAACTGTTCCAGCTGCAGGCTTCTTTTGAAAGTTGCAGCTGTGTCCTTCATCCCGCTCGTGGTTACATAGCCCCACATCCTCCTCTATCCCACTATTTGGGATACAGTGTCGGGTCACTTCAGTTAAGGGATTCAAGATAAAACCAAAGGCAAAACCTTTTTTTAGGTTTATTTTTTGTGTCATAACAGCAAACTGATCCGTTCAGTCAAGGGGCTACAAGACCCTAAGATTGAATTCTGTGGAAATCACAAGAATCCACAGGAAGGAACAGAGGGTAGAGTTGGATGTAAACAACTTTTTATCAGCTTAAGAGGAACATTAAATCTTCTCTTGAGTGTTTCCCTGGATCTAAACCATGGCAACCACAGAGCTAGAAACAGCTCTGTGTTTTCCTGCAGTGTTTAGATTCTGATACATTTAGCATATTGCATTTGGAGAGTGAACATCTCCCACAGAGCAACAAGTTATGAATAAATGTTGGCTATTTTAATTTTCTGCTTTATTCTTTTAATATGACATGGCCATAACACAACTTCTGCACTCTGAACTTCACTGTACTAATCTAGCAGAAATTAGGAGTTTAGTAATTGCTTGTTTATGCTGTGATCTAATAAAGGCCTAATTTAAAACACACTGGCATGAGATGCCATATAACTCACAAACATTTTAACACATAACACAGGCAAACATCAAAAAATACATTAAATATACACAAAATATAGTAATTGTATGGTAATAAATACACTAAATATAGTAAGAAAACATAAAATCTTTAAAAAGAAACTGTGTCCCTCCGTCTCACAACCCATAATGATTCAAGTAATGGATTTATATCAAGATAAGCCTTGCTGGGAAAAAAAAACAAACCACCCTCTGCTTCATATACACTGTTCAAAGACACAGATTTTTCAGAATATATCTACAATCAAAAAATGCACAAGATCTGATCCTGAGAGTGGGGAGGATTGGCAATGACGAGGAATATGCTCAGCTGGAGTCTGCCTTCATCTCTAACCCGATGGAAGCAACCCCCAGCCTGTCCTAACCACTGAAAGAGCTGACATTAAACTTGAAGGGCCCCAAGCAGAGGGCAAGACTTTACAGCTCGACACTCCCAGCTAAAACAGCGAGCAGAAAAACCTGCCTGCCCTCCCAGATCAGCCTATCCCACACCTTCACTGGAGATAAGGACATGTGTGCCAGCATTTTACTGCAGAGCGGTTAAAATGCTGCAAATTCAAACACTGCTTCATCTCCCTGTGACTCGTTTAGGAGCTTTCAGCAGGACTTTCATCATGAGGCTGACCCAAGAAACATCAATGATCACTAAATAGCGTTTGCCATTAATGCCTCAGGTTTTAACTTTCATATTTTCAAATCCTGTATTGCCTGGTCTGTAACTCTGAAGTTTCTTGTAGCCTGCGGACTTCTGTTCTCTGGTCATAACAAAGCTTCTCCTGCTCTCCAAGGACACCCAGGCTGTCCTGGGCCCCAAAATGTGTAACCAACATCTTAGAAGGGGGGTGAGCTCAGGGTAATGACATCATTACTGAAGTTTTAATGGGTGAATTTATGCTGATAAGCAAATGAACCAAACCTATAAAGGTGTGGGGAACTCGTGACTCAGGGTCCATCTTGGGGTCCATTTTTGGATGGAGCCTTTGGCTCCCAGGGTGCACCTTTGAAATAAATACCCACCTTTCCAATAAATATCCACCTTTATTCCCTTTTTCCTGTCTGGTCTCTGTTTCTGGGGAGCCTCTCCAGGCATCACCATCACAGCACAAATAGGTTTGGTGTCTTTTCCAGCCCTCAACTTTAACAGTGACTGGCTCTTCAATCCATTTCAAAGTTCATTGTGGTCTGTTTTTCCTGCTTCACAGTCAGGGAAAACTTCTAATCGAATGCTTTTCTTGTATCATCTGTTTCCAGGCCCTTAATTCTTTCATATATTTAAGGGGAAAGCCATCAGTTGTAGTTCCCAAAATTTTTGTATGTGGGACACTTGTTTCTAGGTTGTAGGAAAAAATATATAAATACAGTTTGTATTCATTTGCTAATATGCTAGATTCTCTTCATACCTCAACCCCCCATATTCTTTTCCTAATTAATTAAAAAAGTAAAAAGGACATTCATTCAATTAAGCACTATCTTTTTGTTCTTTCCTAAAAGAAGTCAAGTCTTAGTTGCTTGTAGAATCCCAGTTCACAGGATTTTTTCTCCAACTGATGGAAGTGATATAAGTTTTTTCATTATGTTTTTTTGTGAGTGTCAGTTTTCTGACAGCTCAGTAGTTTTTTGTCTTTTTTTTTTTTTTTAAATTTCTCTTTTTTACGTGTGAACATCCAAATGGGCAAACTACCAGAAATCATCTTTGGTCATAATTTTTATCAAATCAGAGATGGAAATTTAGGTAAGGAAAATAAAAATTCAATGTACCAAATAGCCTGGTGGCAAAGGTTAATCTTCCCTGAAATGTCATAGCTTCTTGCAGCACTTTTTACCCCAGCTGTTTTTGGTTTGTGGGGGTTTTTTTATGGGGGGTTTGTTTGTTTGTTTTTAATTTCTTGTATAAATAAAATCAGTGACAGGGAATAAAAACTGGTTTCATCCCTTAAGAGTTTTGCAATTACCTGGGATGTGAAAAAGAGAATTTTAAATTGTTATTTGATTCAAGTTAGGGACTTGAGCCTGGGGCTTTTAAACCTTAAATAAATATTTCTCTATCACAAGACTGTTTAATTACTTTAGGATGATATTCTCTGTCTTATTTTAAAACTTTTGCAAAGCATATCTGGAAAGTAACTATTTTTCTTCCAATGCCAAAAGAGGGGAAAAAACTCCAACACTGAGAATTATCTCAATGAGCAATATTCCTTTCTGGCACATTCCATTACAGAAACAGATCTCACTTTTTAAAAAATTTCTAGTGAGATTATCAATAACTTCCTCTGTATACTGTGTTTAATTTGTTAATGTAAATTACAAAAAGTAAATTTTAGCATAGAACATAATTAAAGATGTGTTCTGTTACAAATAGAGCTCTGTAACTTGAGATAACATTCCCCTAGGCACTAAAAATAAGAAGTGTCTTCTTGATGTTGGGATTTGGGTATAAGCACCCTCTGTGAGCATTTGGCCTTGCAACTCACATTTTTCTGAACTTGGATTAGGTTAAATGTTTAAGGATTTCTGTTTTCTGGCAAAAATCTCTTACATGAGACTCAAGCAAAGCAGAATTCTGTCTAAAATTAGAATGTACAATAATTATATATCAGGAAGATATATACCATTTAAAATACACCATTTAAAATCCCTTGCCTCTGGTCATTAACCCCTGAATTATTCTAGAAGGATTTTTTTAATGCTGTAATATGGCAGTCCAAACCATATGATGGTTTTATTTTAATATTTTAATATTTTAATGCTGTAATATTTGCATTGCAGTGAAACGTAGAGGTCTTTATGGTGTGCAGTCCCTTCATGGTTATTCATTCAAAAGATAATCTGTGTTCTTAAAGTTTGTGTAGAACAGATGTCAAACAAATGGTTCAGGTACATACTTAAAGTAAGAAACTTAAATTCAACTTGACACTTTACCTCGTGCCCTAACAATACTTTATCAAGTTTATTTAAACATTGGTTTATCTCCATGTAATTTATTTAAGAACTTTCAGCAGGACTTTCATCACGATGCAGACTCAACAAACATCAAAGATCACTGAAAAAGAATTCTCCACCACAGCAGAAATAGGTTGGGTGTCTTTTCCAGCCCTAAACTTTAACACTGGCTGGCTCTTCAATCCATTTCAAAGTTCATTGTGGTCTGTTTTTCCTGCTTCACAGTCAGTGAAAACTTCTAATCTCATGCTTTGCTTAAAGTACTTTAAAAAAGAAACGTTATATACTTAAAGTAAGAAACTTAAAATCAACTTGACACTTTACCTTGTGCACTAACAGTACTTTATCATTGAGCAAATGTGTGATTTCTGCCACAAGAACCCCAAACCAAGCACTTTCCCATGGCCAGCAAGATAAAATTTCAGTCCCTTAATAAAACAACCTAGCCCCAAGAGCAGTTCAGTGATTCAGGAGGAAAATGGCAATTTTCATCTATTCCATTGCACCACACAAAGAGAAGTAATTGGAATTATGTTCTATCAGGTTTTCTTCCTGTTGTGAATAAAAACCTCTTCCTGTTCCACTGAGGAATATATCCAAGCCTCCAGATGATGAAAACATCAAATCCAGTTGAAAATCCTGTTTTTGCTAGTATTGCTGTGGTTTTGGACATGCAGTTGGCCAGTTCATGTGTTCATGTCAGAGCAGCAGATGCCAAATTTAAAGGGCTCCACTTGAAGATTTGGTGGAAAGAGGGCTTTAAAAGGTCTTACCTGGAAGACATCACTCCATAAGCCAAAAGGGGATTAATTCTGCAGGGACAGAGACCAAGTCATGGGAATTCTTTTCCATACACAGCAAACAGCAGCATCTGCTCCAGCCAGTGGTTTCTAACTGAGCCTTTTGGATTTTGGAAGCATTATTGTTGTTCACAGGACACAGGTTTATACTCCCCATTCCACCTTCTTTCCACCAGCCAGGCTGCATGAAGAAAGCAAAAATGGGAATTAAATGTTTTCCTGATATGAATTTTCTCCACAAGCAGTTTTGACTCTCAGAGGTCTTGGCATCAAGACACAGACATCCCAATCTACAAAACTGGGGATGAAATGTAAAGTGGTCACATTTGAGCAGTGACCTGCAGAATTCTGAAAATGTGTAGCCTAAATAATTCAAAATCATTGCTCTACCATTACTGAAAAAAGTAATTTATTTAGTTAATGATTTATTTTTATTATATCTATTAGAAGGCTACTGTTTTCATAGCAGAGCTTTACACATGTAAACGAAGTTTACTCGCCACTTGAGCAGTACGGATTTAATTCATTTTTTACCACCAGACCTGAAAATCACATGTAACTTTGTGCTCACTGGAGGGATTAACTGTTTTCTGTGCACCTCTAACCTTACACAGGTATTTACAGCCATGGGTAATGAAGGTAAAACCATTCCAGAACAGACAGATTTGGTAACAGAACGAACAGAAAGTGACAATTGTGAGAGCTGCAGGTAAGGACAGTCCACACTCAAAGAAAGCAAAGCATTTTAAAGAGGCATTACTACAACATCTACCACAAACTTCGATATAAAAGGCCAAATCTAGGCAAATAACTCATAAAAATGTATGGTCACTTTGCAGCATTTCTTCTAGCAAGTGCTACTTTCCCTCAAGCTTCATGTTAATCAGAATTTTTCAATAACCCGATCAACAAAAGTGTTCACTGCAACTTGAAATGTCAAAAATGGTGTTGCTTAGATGGGTGAGCAACTTTTGATGTGAAGTTTTGTGTAGGTGTTGATGTAGAAGAAATTTGAGATTTGCCCTCCATGTGTGAAGAAATTAAAAAATATCTCTGTGTATGCCCTTGTAACATGAAAATGCAGCAGTAATAATAGAAAATGGACAGAAAAGTGGATATTCAGGAGTTCCTTCCATTGTAAATTTTCTCAATTCCACTTAGTTCTGGGGAAAAATAGTCTTTCAAAAAAGAAACGTTCACATTGCTTAATCTTCAATTAAACTTAATTTCTCTAATGCTTTAAGATAGATGCATACCAAATACATGCAACAAATCATCTCAGTCTTGTTAATACATTTTATTGTTTTATTAAAGAAATAAAAGTCCGGGGCAGTACATTCTTTACCATGTGCAACACCCTAATTTGGTCATCGTATCTGCTGTTTAGGCAGGGGATGTGTTTATATAAAGTTCAAATAACAAGAACAGGAGACCTGGATTCTGTTCTTCCCTTTGCAGAGAGTATAAAATAGGAGTTTGGACAATTCACATCTCAAGTACAACGTTTTACTAAACATTGATTTGGTTTTTAGCAAGCTGCCATATCCTCAATTTTGGTGCTAAGCTTCCTGTAAAGTCTCTCTGTCCTGTTGCAGTGGTTTCAATGTATATGAAATAGCAAAATATCAACTTGTGCCTGTTACACTGATATTGACTCAAGCCTGGTGATCTCAGCATCCTGCTATTTCAAAAGCAAACGTTAAAATAGCCCAAAGAAGTCAGAGTTAAAGTTCTTTTAGACACTTTAGTAACTTTTGTCTGGTGAGCAAGCAACAGCAGAGCAGGACAAGTGGGAATGGTTTCAAACTGAAAGGTAGGAGGGTTAGAAAAGGTATTATGAAAAAAATTCTTTACCTTGAGGGTGGTGAGGACCTGGCATGGGTTGCCCAGGGAAGCTGTGGCTGTCCCATCCCTGGAATTGTTCCAGGCCAGGCTGGATGGGGCTCTGAGCAACCTGGGGTAGTGGAAGGTGTCCCTGCCCACGCCAGGGGGGTTGGAACTGGTTGGAATTTTAAGGTCCCTTCCAACCCAGGCCGTTCTATGATTCTGTGAAAAATCTCCAAAAAGCAAAATAGATGTATCCTCTGATCACACCTCCAGCCCCGAGCAACTTTTAAGCAGGAACTTTGTAGCCAAGTTGCATCTGCCTGTTTATTTTTAAATACACTTTGCTACACTAAGCATTTCCATCAGCTGTAACAAACATAAATTCAAATACCTCGCCTGCCTGTTTTCTTGAGCTCGTGTAAATCTCTCGTACCTGTAATCCCCCCTAGCAAGCACACTGCAGCAGTGCTTTATTGAATGATTTATATGATGCACAACAGTTCCTTCAGAAGAGAGTAAAAATATCAGAATAAGTATACTAAAGTTATATTAACCAAATAAAATAAACATGAACAGAACACATATAAAAGCCCAACCAACCTGGATGTTAAAGCAATCTCTTATTTAGCAGTGGACTAAGTAAACCTTTGCACAGATGAATTTTTTGCACTTTCAGAACAAAACAGACATTAGAGAGCACTTTTAAGAATCACAAAACAAAGAGGTACAGCAGACACAGGGTGTCTTTTCGGTGGGGTAAGCTCTTTCTACTTCACCTTCCACATCTGTAGTATTTTGCTATTTCACATTTTCCCTTTTCACAGGTGAACTGCAAGCCTCAGCTGAACACCATGCACCACACAGCTTTACATTTAAATTCAGTTCTTATTATCAGGCATAAAAAGGCAGGCCCACAGAAGTTTTTTTACAAGATTAGAGCTTTAGTGAGAGTTAGATGAGAGTTTTGAAACCCAGGGCGGAGAGCACCAGACAAGCACAAACCACTTTTTCTTTTTTTAATAGCAAGTTACCCCCAGAAACACTTTAAAAAAAAAAAAACACTTTAATTTCTTCACTTTCATATTCCTGCTATAAAGTGATGACAAGCCTGCAAAACAAACTTAGAGCAAAACCAAACACACACACACACGGGATTTTTTTTTTCTTTTTTCTTTCTTTTTTTTCTTTTTCTTGTTTTCCTTTTTCCGTTTTGCTTTCTTTTT
>VZRO01006723.1:120343-131367 GCA_013397915.1 Daphoenositta chrysoptera
TCACCCGAGGCGCTTTAAAGGCTCGGCGGCGGAGGGGGCGGCGCGGCGGCGGAATGGCCGAGGTGAAGGTGGCCGTGCTGGGCGGCAGCGGGGCCGGCAAGTCGGGTAAGGGGGAAGGAGAGGCGGGAACGCCGCGGGCTTAGTGCAGGGGGCTCGGCCCCGCTAAAGCTGGCTCTGCTTCCCTCCCCAGCGCTGGCCGTGCGCTTCCTGACCCGGCGGTTCATCGGAGAGTACGCGTCCAGCGCCGGTGAGCGGGCCGGAGGGATGGAGGGATGGAGGGATGGAGGGATGGAGGGATGGAGGGATGGAGGGAGAGCGGCTGCCCTGGGGAGCGCAAGATGCGGCGCCTCGAGCGCTTACGGGATGGAGAAATTTGGGTAGAACCGCGGCGTCGCAAACTTTCCGAGATTTGGGTTCCCGCTCGGTTATGGGTGAGAGGTTCTGGCGGGGTGTGAGCTCTGGGGAGGGGAAAGGGCGAGCCGGGGATCGCTCCGAAGGGCAGAGCTCCGGGCACGGGGCTGGAAAAGCGGCGGGGACGGGAGAGAACCGGGCTGCGAGTTGTGGTCAGCTCGGTCAGAGAGGAGATGGAAAGCAAAGGAATGGACTAGAAAAAAGAAACAACGCCTGTTCTAGTGAATATCCCCTCCTCGGCGCCAGGAGAGAGGGGAAGCAGGTTTTTTATCTGGCACTGGTGGTTAATCAAAGCATATGTACACTGGAGAGAATGTCACATTCTGGCCAGAATGAACATGCAGATCCTTAGGGCACTTCTAAGTCTTGGAAGGTGGCAAAGCAGGACTTGGAGTTTTACATGGGTGGAAATACGGTTCAGCTGATACACGAATAACTTTGGAAGTGTGCTGCCAACTCAGCTGATGTGGCAGAAATCCCAAAACTTAACGAGGCACTGAGATTGCCATTTACCTCACTCTCCCTGCTGAAGTGAAGGACTCTCTCCACACTTTTTTTTGTTTTCTCCAGGAATCAGGGTATCTTCTAGTGATACATAAATAGCAAAGAAAAAAAGAACTGAATTGTAAGGATATACCCAAATTAACTTATTCTGAAGGAAGAGCTACAATTGTAAATGTGTGCTTTACCATTACTTGTTATTATACAAGCACAGACTGAGCAGACAGTTTGTGTCCCAGCTGGCTGCTCTAGGTCTAAGCTATCACTTGGAAATTATGTAGAGCTCTCTGTGTTCCATGTGAGTTCCAAGCCACCTACAACCAAAACCAGGTTCTGTTCTGAGCCTCCAGTACTGCAAGTCCTGGAAAAGGAATGTCAAACCCGTAGAGCATTGTCATTTGTTAACAAATGTTTGTTGGAAGATAAGTTTAGCACTGTTTCTAGAGATGAGGAAAGCGGTAATAGGGGTAGTAAAATAAGGATCATACCACTGTTAGTGGAGTCAAAACAACCATTAAAAGTTTGTTTGCTTAAGGAAACAAACAAGGGGCTGTAGATTTTATACCCTGAGATGCTCGGGACTGATAGTTTATTGTCAGATGGACTCTCAAGACGTGCATGAAGAATGGTGAAGGTGCTAAGTTCCAGAGATCACAGAGCTATCCCTCATTACACAGTTTTAAGTGCATTTTCTGTAGTGTCAACCCCAATTCTTGTCCCTGTAGTTCAGAAAATGACAAATTATGGTGTAGAAAGCCTTTTGGCGACCACAAACTGGTTACACTTGCTTAGAACATCCTGCTGCTTAAAATAATAGTGATGGTGTGTCTGCAGTAGAGTTCCAGTGGTGCCAGTGGTGGTGCAGAGTCCTAAATCTAAGAACTGGTGTTACAGAAATATTTTGGACTAGATCCTAAGGACATGATCCTGTAAATGCTTTTGGTCTAATGCTGCCTGGTATGAGAACTCTTAAAGCACCAGAGGCCATGGTAAATAAACACTGTTGCTAAATAATGACTTTTGTGCAGAATCAGAACTGCACACAGTCTGGCTGAGTACTTTTATAATCCTGAGCCCTGGTATCAAGCTGAGGGGTCATCAACATTTAGCTGATTGTGAGGATTGTGTATTCCCCTCACCTTCATTTTGGAAGAGGAGAAGAGGGTCTGAGAGTATTCACCAAGACTTTGATGGGAGCACCACAGTGAAATAGTGTTGGTCTGCTAAGGGTTTGATTGGTGCAAAATTAAATAGGTTTATTTCCAGTGTGTGTTCAAAGAAAAAAGGCAAACAACCAGTCAACAATGCTACAAAAACAACAACAAAACCAAAACCACAAAACAAACATACCAAAGAAACCCTCCCTAACAACCCTCCTCCCCTGCAAAAAAAACCAGATCAGAGATAAAAAATTCTGAATGTCTTGAAAAAACAGTCAAACAACCAGTACCCAAGGAATCCTCAGTATTATCAAATTTCACTGTTGCCTTTTCTTTTCACTGTCATCCCCAGTCAGTAACACTGATTTTCTTTGGATGATATCTATCTTTTAGAATGCATCTACACTAAACACTTGTGCCTGGATGGGAGGCAGATACACCTGGAAATTTATGACCCTTGTTCACAGGTAAGAATTTAGCAGGAGGAGGGTAAAGAAAAGCTGTTCTTCATAACCTGTGTATATGGTAAAAAGGGTCAAGCGGTCACAAACTTTTGGTTGTTGGAATTTGTGCCTGCTCTTTTGGTTTGTGGGATTTTTTTGTTTTTAAGACTGAAATTTTATAGTTGCTGGGTCTTGGAACTACTGAGTACTGTCACATTTCATCAAAGAAACTCTTTGTTGCTGAAATTTTCTGGAAACGCTTTTGTAATTTGCAATAATACTAACAGAAATAACACCGCTTGAATTTACATGGGTCAATACAGAGATAAGTTATTGGATTACATGCAGTTTTCTCAACTACCCTAAATGAATGAAATTTAGCTTATAAAGC
Source organism: Daphoenositta chrysoptera (assembly GCA_013397915.1). Taxonomy (NCBI): domain Eukaryota; kingdom Metazoa; phylum Chordata; class Aves; order Passeriformes; genus Daphoenositta; species Daphoenositta chrysoptera. Next base: position 123,250 of record VZRO01006723.1, read on the forward strand.
AAACAGTTTATTAAATGGCTGCAGAAATGGTCAAAGTAGACAGGCCTGGAAGTAAGGCTTGCGTTCACAGAACAATTTCCTTTTCCAAGGAAAGCCATAATGCAGCTTGTACACATTGACAATTAAAATTGAATCACAGTAAACCACTCTGAAATAACGTTTGGTATGAATTTAGGTAATTTACAGGAATAGAGGAGCTTAGGCACTGTGCAACACATGCAGACCTAGGTCTGGCTGATCACCCTGGCTCTGCAGGTTCCCTTTTGGCAGCTCTCTTGCCCCTTACCAGCTGGGCTGAGGAATGCTGATATGAAAGCCAAACCACTGAAAGTCTGACCCACGCTTACATTCAAGGACTTAAAAACTTAACCAGTGTAAAGACAAACAGCATTGCTTGTCCCAGGGTTGGACCCCAGCCCCTGACTTAGCTGTGTCTCTAAGCCAGGTTTTCCCCTGATGGAGGAGTGATTTTAAAGAAACTTTCAGCACTCCCTGCTGTAAGATAGTTCATTAAGTCTTATCAGAGAAGTAAAGTCACTGGTGTGACCCAGACACAGCACACAACAGAGAATGCAGCAGAATGTCCCTTATCAAGATAACAGTGTTATTTACCTTCTTAAAGGTAAATCATCCAATTAAAGCTTAAAACGAAAGATATTTTCACTTTTCTACCAATGTTAGACAAATGCTTTTGTCACGTATACAGGAACTGTGGAATTTTTCATCCAATAACTTTTAGACTCCTTCTACTGCAGAATATGGCATACTAGAAGAAGAAGAAGAAGGTCTAGAAACAGCAACAATCCTCCATCTTGGAGTTTTTGCTTTTTATCTATTAACTACATTAATAAACCCAAAACCTTTAGATTTTTCACCCTGTGATAACCTTACATAATACTCTATTATTTAGTTCACACTGAAGTAGATTCCAGTTCTTCCCAAAGAGTTGGCAGTTTTCTCCATGGATAAAGGTCAAAGACAGTGTTGTCCAGGGGGGTAGAACCCTTCAAAACAGGCAGGGAAATATCCTCTGCATTCAGGGCTCCCACACCAGGGCAGTGAGGATCCTGAAACAGCCCCAGTGTCGTGTAACACGATGGAGCCTTCCCTTGCCATACTCCTCTCAGAGGCTGCTCTGCTGTGGGCTTGCTTCCACCTGCCCGATTCCTGAGCCTGCCTACAGCTTCCACTGGCTGTCAGATTAAATCCTGTGGCATGAGGATCTTTGTTTCAGTATCTTTGTTAAGACATTGAAACGTTGGGAGTGGCAGCTGGATAGGGTTAAACAGATGAGGCCTGAATTATGAGGGGAGATTTTGGTTGCTGCAGTATGGGCACAGGTTTGTGCTAGCACTCTCTGAACTGTCCTGTGCTACTTTTTCCTTAGGAACAAGGCTAGATTTTAGCACTTTGCTGCTTTCTTCCCAACCTCTTCGTAGTTCCTGCACAGGAGCAGGTAGAGGTGGTATTGCTTTTTGTCTGACAGGACTTGGATGGGCTTTGGGGGTCCTGTATCCCATGGGAACCAGAGAAGAAAACAGAGCACAGAATGTGGAAGGAAGAGTTGCCACTTTTGTTTCTGCTTCCCAAAATCTTCCTGCTCCCTGGGGCTTCCCTTTAGTAGTTGGATTCCTGTTCTGCAAAGCTCACTGTCCCTTCATTCACCTGGGAAACAGCTGTGACACACAGACAGAGTCGCCTTTTCTGCTCCTAAACCTGCTGCACAGTCACCTTTCCTGCCCCTAAACCTGCTGCACAGTCCCCACGGCATTCAAAACCTTCCTCTGAAAATGCCGAAGTCTTCAGACAGTTCTGGGAACTTGTGCCATCTTTTTTCTCCTGCATCCCCTTCCATTGCCAGCATTCAGGGACCGTCCCTCGTGGTAAATTAGGGGGTTTCCAGTCCAGATGTTCGTGGTGCTGCAGTGCTGCCCTGATGCTGAGCTAATCAATGCAGCCAGGGTGGATGGCAGTGGACATTAAACATTACAAGTAGCAAAGTGCTAAACTAGTAAAGGACCAACTTAACCAGTCCTCAGTTTACTATTCAAGATGGGTTTTCCACAGAGCCGAAGTAAATTTTATATATTTCTTTTTTCTGATCAGTTTCCAGTATTTTATCTATTTTAGGTCATATGGTCTTGCTAACTGCTGCCAAATCATGTGCAGACATAAGCTAACTTTAAATAGTTTTGAAATTACATTCCTTTGCTTAATGGCACAGTTTACAGCTGTTGCTTTCTGGAAATCAGAGGTGTGACAGTTTCTTGGTGTGAAGGGAGTCAAAGATTAGTATAACCCTATTATCACTCGAGGGACTTTTGTCACTAGTTTCACTAAACTCAACTGCAGATTGAAAGATTTTTTTTCTAGCTCTTCAGAAATTTAACATATGAGTAATTAATGTTTGAAACGTGGACTATTCAACGAGGAAACAAAACAAATGAAGAAAATTATTAAGCTTACTGTTGTTGGAATATTAGGAACATGCAAACCAGAGCTATAACCAGAAAACACACAAATGTTGATGGCTCCTGTATGTTTCATTCTCATGCAACCCTGCAGAATATTCAACATAAGCAACGGCTGTACAGGCTGTGGAAATTCACTGCTTAAACAAAGTGTAAATGTTTCATAATGAACTTGTCAGTGCTCCAAAGTGCCATCTTCAATGTTGGTTATTTATTAGGCTTTTGCAGCAGCACTCACCTGAATTCAATGCCAGCACCTAGACCTATTAAATATCTTCTGCAATGAAAGTTACAATGTTCTCACATTCGCAGTGACAAAGAAAACGCTCTGAAGTGACAAAGTAACATTCTTTTTCCGTGTGCATCTGAACTTCTTTCAGCCCCCGCGGGGGAAGCTCTCCCTCACAGATGAGCTCCACTGGGCCGATGGATTCATCATCGTTTACGACATCAGCGACAGAGCATCCTTTGCATTTGCAAAAGCACTTCTGTACAGGATCCGAGAGTCTCACATAGGAGTTTGTAAAAAGTAAGTGGCATTATTTTTATTTTTCCCTCAGCAAACATAGAGAAAAGCTGAGAACATTTCTCTGAGCTTGCAGGCCATCCTAGCAGCAATTAAAATCCAGCAGCAATCGAAGTGACAGAACACAATGCCAACAACAAGGAACATGAAGGTAAAATGTGTGGCAAATTACAATCTATTTTACTGCATCCAAACCCAAGCACATCAGGATTTTTGTTCTTATTTCTTACAGAACTAATATTTAAGTGATTGCCATAAATATTTCTGCTGTGATTTACATGGGTAAAAAAGCCTGGCGTAGTCAGTCTGTGCTTTTACTCTCCCACTCAATTACCCATGGAGATGCACCAATACAGGGGCTGAAGAAAGCATTTCCCACAAAAAAGGGAAGTGATAACCACAAGTGTCTCCTAAACTGCCTTTAGGGGTGATCCCAACATCATTTGTGCACTTGGGTGACCATATGGTAAGAAAGAAATTTCAAAAAGACCCACCAGAGCTGCAGGTGTGAGAGTGGATGGGGGTGTGTATTCCTGCATCAGTCAGCTGAGGTGCTTTCTAAATAAAAGAGTGAAATCCTTTTCTTGGATCAGAACTGGAGTAAAAAACCCACTTTTCTGTCAGTTTTACTGCCAAACTGTCGTAATTAAGGGTAATCTCTGAAAGGAATAATTTTAGCAGAAGCTTGGAATTAGATTTCCTGTGTTTCCTTCTGAGTTATGCCACTGACACTGATGTATCTCTTGGACTCTGTTGTGTTACCTACAAATGGAGATAATGATCAGGTTGCTTCTTCATGAAGTCTGGGTGCTGACAATAGACTCAGCAGCATAGAAAAATACATTGATTCTTTGAGTAGAGAAAAAAAAAATCTGCTGGTAGAGAATCGCTTGTCTGGAAAATCCTTTGCCAAATGGAAAACTAGAATTCTTCTTGGCAAGGTGAGGGGGCTGGTGAGCTGATTTTGGGGTTTTTTTTGCAATGCCTGTTATCCTGAACATACATACTTTTCATACACACTGAATATAGCACAGCATATGAGACAGTGTTGTACATATCTTTTCCCTAACTGGAACCTTTTTCATTTCAGAATGGTCGAGTCATCGATATTTTTGGTTGGCAATAAGCAGGATTTGTGCCACATGAGGGAAGTTGGCTGGGATGAAGGACAGAAGCTGGCAGTAGATAACAAGTGCCAGTTCTGTGAACTGTCTGCAGCAGAGCATTATCAGGAAGTTGTGGCAATGTTCACCAAAGTCCTGAGGAATATCACTTCCAATTTCAAAGTGAAGGAGAAGAGAAGACCAAGCGGATCCAAGTCAATGGCCAAGTTAATCAACAATGTGTTTGGAAAGAGAAGGAAATCTGTGTAAGAGGTGGTGAGTCTTGAAGTTGGAACAAGCTGAAATAAAGGAGCAGAGGCAGCTCTTGGGATTCAGTGGATTTTCCTCCAAAGGTCAATATCTGGAGGAGTAAGGCAGTAGAAACCAAAGGTGGGAGATAGTATGGTCAAGTGGATGGTCCAGACCTAGAAGAACTGACCTTCTCTTTCAAGCTCTGCTACAGATTTGCTGTTTAGGGCTGTGCCACTTAAACTCTAAGCTGCTCCAGAGGAGAGGTTTAGTCTGTATTTATTCAGCACCAACATGGTCTTGGATAGAGCTTCTAGGTGCAACTGAAATACAGTTATTTCACAGAATCACTTACATTGGAAAAGACCCTTCAGATCATCAAATCCGGCCATTAACCAAACACTACCAAGCCCACCACTAAACCATGTCCCTAAGTGCCACTTAATTTCCAGTAAACTCAGCCTTGCTGATCAAAAGCTTACTTCAGAATTCTGAGTAGGGTTTATTTTTGTTCATGCCAGAACACTTGCACTAAAGAAAAGCCAAATACTGCGGCTTCATGTGATAATGTATTTGTATTTAACTCAGATCCTCGTGTGCCTTACACTTGCTGAAATTCATATAAATTAAATGCTTAGACAGCAAATCTACAAATGGTATTTACCTGCAAAGCTGCCTTGCAGAGGCACCAGAAGTAGGGAAGCAGATATATGAAGAAGCATTGTCTCCTGTTTCAGTATTTTTTTTTTTCCATGAGTGATGAAAGAAAGTAGAGAGGGTTGAGGAGTGTGGGAACTGAAATGTTAGTGAAATGTTGGTGAGCACTGGACTGCTTTGGCAAGGTCGTTGTTGAGTGAAATAATTTTATAGCAAGAGCCAGCACAAAGCCTGGGTTGATCCCTTTCACAGAACAGTTTTTGTAAGCTACAGGTAAAGTTTCATTACCTGTAAGGTGGATGTGACTGTTCAGTCTTAGATGGAAAGCACATGCAGTGGTAAGGAGCACAAGTTCTTCTGGATGTCTGCCTGGATTTAAAGGTCAGCCTGCTGGTAAGACCTGTGCTCACAGAGAGAGTTTTTCCTAATAACCAACGTCCTTATAGCTAATCACCACCGTGGTGCTGAAATGCCACGGCAGAGAGCACCAAGTAGCACCAGCTCCACTTTTCAGATGTGGGTATTAAACATCAGGTGGGTGTGAATCTGTTCTCAGCTGACATTCAGAGCTCTTGCTCTGGACAACTAAATAAGGGCTGAAGCCCGGCGTGTTTGAAAGTGCTGTGCTCATGCAGGAATTATGAAAGGGAAGTGATCTGAAAATGAACTGCTGCCTCCCACCCCTTCCAGGGGACAGCTGGGATTCAGTCTTTCTGCGATGCTGAGTTGAGCCTACCTCTGCTCTGAATTTTTACCTGCATTGAAACTAGAAAGGTTACTTGCAGTTTTTAAGTTTTCACCCGTAAGACAACATAAAAAAATTATATATAATCTTAGCAGTAAGATTGTAAAATAGTACTAAAGCACATTTTATTGCGTTGACCAAAGACCACATTCTATTTTTAAGCAAAAGATACTGTTTATTTCACTGCTTATGAGACTACAGGTATTGGAACATAGTTCTCAGTTGGCAGGCACAGGGTTGCTTTGTTTGTCTGCAGATGCTGCTCTGCCACATCAGGAGCATTGGATTTTAACTGTATGGTCAATATTTGTGAGGAAGAACGTGCAGATTATCATGTACACCCCTCAGCTTCCCAGCCCACACAGGATTCCAGAACCACTACCAGCCTCCTGTACCTGCATCCTGCTCTAGCACTGCCAGATTCCAGAACTCTCATTTATATTTACTGCTCTGGTATTAAATAAACTGGATATAACATGGATGCATTAATGTGCTTTTTTGTGTTTTCCCTTTACTCCATAAAGCTACAGACTTTTGCTTTGACCAGTATAAAAGTGAAGCACCCTGCAGATCTGAAATTCCAGCTGGAGAAAGTAAATCTGGGAATCAGCCACTTGCACTAAAGGGAACCTCTGGCTGTGTTTCCTCAGCACAATGAAGAAGCCCTCGTGTACATTTATGCAGTGAAGAAAGCCTTTTAAAAAAATCTTTATCCTTTAAAAATTAGTCAAAACAGCTACAGAGAGGCCAATTATTTTTGTTCATATTCCTGGGAATGTGGGCTTTCAGATAGATGGAACCTGTAGTGTACCCCATAATCTTTTGGTGAGTTTGGAATAAGTGTTGGAACAGAGAGCAGCTGTCATCTGGGCTGTGCTCACCTGAAAACCAGCCAAAACAGCTGGATGATTTAGAAGCAGGATGATTTAGGCTTAAGCCTGCTAAAGCACCCAGCACAGACATAATTTGATGTTCTCAGCATCAGGATTTCACTTGTCTTTTCTTGCTGCTAACTGCAGAATTACAAGGGTGCAGAAGTTTAAAGCAGATACATATTCTCCCATCTTAAATGTGTATTTTTAATATCTTTTGGAAATGAAGGCCTTGAAAAACACTTAAAAGACTGAGACATATATAAATATATATGTTTTGCTGAGTGTGTTTGTGGTTCCAACAGGGAAGATAATGAGTTAACTGGCACAGCCACATCACAAACAAGAAATCAGCAAGAACCCTGCTTATAACACAGGAAATGATGTCTGATGCTCAGCCCTGACAGTGACATCACCTAGAGCATATCAGGCTCAGTGAAGAGTCTGGAAATGGAGCTATTTGTGTTGTCACCTATTACTTCAGCATACAGCCCCATCCTTCCTCACCAAAAGATTTTGAAATTGCTCTAAAAGAATTAAAAGTTTTTTGCTGTCATGCCTGGAAGTCCTTGCTTATATGAACTTTCAGTGAAGTTTTTCCTGAGAAATACACTCAGAATTGATGTTCTTTCTCCCTGTCTTCAGCTTCTTTTCACTTTAGAAACAGTGACATAAAAGCAAAGAGATTCTCCTGAAGTATAAAGGTAATAGCCCCTGGCTCCCAAATGCTGTTTCTCAGAGCACTTTCAGGGCTTTTTGAAGCTCTTTCTCACTATAGTTTTGAAATAAACAATTTAGACTCACACCACCTCAGCTCCTTTTCCTGCTGTCATGTCTGTATGCATTAAAGTCTTTCAGAAAATCCCACTATAGTCACGTTCACAACAGGGCAGAGGGGAAAACGTCACAGGAAAACTTAGAGCATGATACTCCTATTAAAAAAAAAGGAATAATTAAGTGCAGTATTGAGTAGACCAACCAAACATGCTGTACTCTGAAGAGAAAAGCAACGACCATAGGGTTTATTAGCCCATTGCTAAAAGCTGATTTCTGAAATGATGGACAGGAGAACATTGAGTTATGTGGGGAGTGTTGTTGCTTTTCTTTCAATCTGACCACACTGCTTTGAAAATGAAATTTGAAGACGTCTGATCCTGTCACCCTGTCAATCTCTGAGGCAGAGAGAGGGACTGGATAGTTGAGATCCTTTCACCTACAGACCCAAATCACTCAGTGGGATTTTCAGGGGGTACACTAAAAAGAAGAGGAATATGAAAAGCACTCAAAGCAGAACTAAAGTGCAGTAAGTACCCAAAAACAGGCTAATTTTCCATTAGGATGCCTGTTGGAGCAGGTGCTTTAGGTTAATGAAGTTTTCATACTTTGAAGTTTTCATACTTTTGGATAGGGGAACAAACTCCAGTTCTGATTCAAATGCTGGGAAGGAGTTCTTGCCTATCCACTCTGTAGCAAGAAATACATTAAAAAAAAAAAA
>VZRO01006723.1:131410-157492 GCA_013397915.1 Daphoenositta chrysoptera
AAAAGAGAGAGAGACAGACTACCAGAATAATCTAGAGCAATATTAAGCTGTATGTTAAAAACAAATGAACCCTCTACCTCCTGTAACATGGGGATTGAAAACAAGGGAAAAATGAGTTTTAATGTGCTCTTCAACCAGTTTGAAAAGAAAAGCCTTTGTTTACATGCCTAAAAGTGCACCTGGGCACCTAACTGTAAACTTCTATTATTTTAAAACTTGGGTTTGATATTTCCATAAAGAAGCAGTGTTGTAAACGCCAAAGTCTGCTGTTGTGTTGATCTGGGGTTTTTTTTCCGCCCCCATAATTGATATTATGTGAGACAGGCAGACTATTCTGGGTAGAAAGTTATTTTTAAACAGGCATTACTCTTTTTCCAGAAACAGACTGTAAATTTCTGTCTTCTTTTAATTGCTTTACAAAGTAAATTGAGTCCCTCTGGTTATATAATTAATATCCACATTTAGCCCTATATATTTGACATGACTTGAGCCATTTACTGCTACATTCATTTTTTAAGACTGGCTTAAAGGAGTTCAGATATGCATTTAATTACTGCTGAACTCTGGGAAATATCCAAAGTTTTTCCAGGAAGGTATCTTAACAGCAGTGAGAAATATGTACCACAAACAAGAAAATTGGAGAAGAGTGATCTAAGCAGCTCTGTCTCCTTGTGCACTCCTCTGCTCATATTCAGCAGTAAAATGTCATCATATCTATACTATAGAATGCATTTTACCACTTGAAATAAATATTAAAAAAGCGGAAATTAAAACATCTGACCTTAAAACAACAGGCATTGTTGTGTGTGGCAAAGAATTACTTTTTAATGAACACAAGGTTTTAAATAGGCTTTATATAGGTTTTTGGTTGCTGTGTGCTTTTTGGGTTTTTGTGGTTTTTTTTTTGTGGAAGCGATTTCTAGCTTTGCAGACGAATTCCCTCCCAGAAAAAAACTTTATTTTAGAGATGCCGTGAGCTCCCTGAAAGTTGGATAATTTTTTGTGCCTTTCCTGCTTCCAACACCGCCCTCTCGTGGGGTTTTCCTCACACTTCATCCCTCCTCGCTTGAAACATCCCTGTCAATAAACCCAACAGCACTGATCACAAAGTCCAGCTGAAACCCCTCCCGCCTTCCAAAACTATAAAATTAATAACTCCACATCTCATAGGCTGCGTTTGACAGGATCCTTATTAATAAAACTGCAGCTGCTGGTAGGGTTTTTTCACGGCTGACACTTCTGAGCTCTGCTGTTTCACTGAAATAAAGTTCAGCTCTCTCGTCTGAGGTACTGAAATGTTTCCTGTTACCCTCCATGCATCGTAATATCCTCAAAAAGGGCTCCAGAGCCTCCATCCTGTTTCCAGACACACCTGTTGGTCTGACAGGGGGTTTGAGTTCCACCTTGTCCTTGCACAGCTTCCCGAAGGTTTTATCCCCAGAGTAACACGGAGAGACACGGCAGGGAGCAAAGCCAGGCTTAGGCAAAGGGTTTTGTGGACCCCAGCCCCTGACTTAGCTGTGTCTCTAAGCCAGGTTTTCCCCTGATGGGGGAGTGATTTTAAAGAAACTTTCAGCACTCTCTGCTTTAAGATAGTTTATTAAGTCTTTTCAGAGAAGTAAAGTCACTAGCGAGAACCAGGCACAGCAGAGAATGCAGCAGAATGCCCAATTATCAAGATAACAGTGTTATTTACCTTCTTAAAGGTAAAGCATCCAACTAAAACTTAAAACTAAAGATATTTTCACTTTTCTACCAATGTTAGACAAATGCTTTTATCATGTACACAGGAACTGCAGAATTTTTCACCCAATAACTTTTAGACTCCTTCTACTGCAGAATATGGCATACTAGAAGAAGAAGAAGAAAGTCTAGAAACAACAACAATCCTCCATCTTGGAGTTTTTGTTTTTTATCTATTTACTACATTAATAAACCCAACACCTTTAGATTTTTCACCCTGTGATAACCTTACATAACATTCTGTCATTTAGTTCACACTGAAGTAGGTTCTAGTTCTTCCCAAAGAGTTGGCAGTTTTCTCCAGGGATAAAGGTCAAAGACAGTGTTGTCCAGGGGGGTAGAACCCTTCAAAACAGGCAGGGAAATATTCTCTGCTTTCAGGGCTCCCACAGGTTTCTCCTCTTATCTGCAAGCTGTGGTACAGATACACTGCATCAACATTTTAAAAAGCAAGTTCACTTCCTGAAAAGACCCGAGGTTGGGTTTGCCCAGCCCAATAGAGAGATCTGCTTCCAGATTCCCCCCTCACCCATATGCCTTTCTACCAAACAATTTACTTCATCGAGGTGATGCCTCAAATAACCGAGATGAATCACTCTCCAAAAGGCATTAAAGTCTCCACCAACTCTGCAGGTAATTAGTGTTGGGGATCTCTAAAGTTGGGTGAGATGAATCATGTTCCACATATGGCCTCTTGGGGCTCTTTGCTAGTTATTTTGTCCTTCATCTTCAGCACTACAGAGCCCATCTGTCCTCCTTTACAAAGTCAATCAAGTCCCTATGGTTAGACAATTAACATCTAACTTGAGATGACCACTGGGTCATTTAATGCTAAATTTATTTCATATGATTGATCAGAGTGCTGGATTATATTTGATCCCTGCTGAACTCCACGAAACACCCTGAAATCCAACTGTCACAAGTTAAATTAATGGATGAACTGGAAATGAAGCTGAGGCTCAGTTAACTGAGTGCTGCCACAGACTGCTTCCAAGCCAGCTCATTAAAAACTAACTAGCAGACCTTGATGCTTCACTGCCGTCTGCAGCAAAGCCATATTTTAAATGCTTGGCTGTGGTAGCTCCAAAAACCTAAGGTGGAGCAGGAAGCTGAATCGGGTCTCCCGACTTCCAAGCTCATGATTCAACTAATCGGTTGTTTTCTGACTGGGAAAATATGTTTCCACAATTCGTGTGTGAGCGAAGCCATTCGCTCGCTCTGTGACTGGTTCTGATAGCAATCACCAGCCATATGGAATGAGCCAAGCTCGTTACTTGCAAACAGACAGCACCTTTTCATTTGAAATGAAAATTCCTGCAAAAATCTCTCCACCACTTATGCCTTCAATTGATGTTGTACATCCTTCGCTTTGCAGCTGGAGGATTTTGCACTGAATGGTCCTAATCTCACATTTTCATTAAACGGGATGTTACACTATGCAACAAAGTTGCTCAGTGAGTTGTTTCTTTTTGGCCACCGAGGTGAGGCCACAGCCACACAAGTTTCTGAACCCATCCCCAGCTCTTAGAGCAGCATCCAAACATCACAGTGAGAAGCACACTGCTGATTTCCTGACTAGAAGTGCCAGTCAGGGTTTCTGCCTTATATTCTGAGACATTTTTTCAGTAATCTTAGAGAAAGACAATAAACTTCGAAACTTTACTCCCTCTTTCAGATTTGACTCTCAGGTTCTGAAGTTGTTGGGGGAGAATGTGCTGACAGGGCAGTTCAGAAAACGTTCAGTGGGTTTCTAGGCTGAAATATTATTTTCCACTTTTTTCCACCCCTATATATTTAAATTGGTAAGCTATAACAGAAATTGCTTCATAGTTGCTTTCACATGAGATATCACAAGGGGAGCATCTTCTACTTTGCAATGAGGTGGCTGCATACAAAAAAACCCTAATTTAAAAACAATCCTCATCTACAACGATGGATTATTAGTAATGTCTCTTGCTGGGAGAGCAAGGTAGGCCTTATTCTTCAAATTCTCTGCCTGAGAATGCCCTCTGAGTGAGCTTTCCTGCTTATTAACCACGAGTCACATAGGTAAAGGTACTTGTGGATAAGGGTTCTTGTGATTGCTGGGCTGATTTAAATGGATGCACAATTATATGATTAAATACAACAACATTTTTTACTAACTACATATAATTTTGGCTGTCACTCAGAATTCAATTGCATTAGATGATTCACTAAATGACTGAGGCAGTCTGGGATCTGTCCTATCCAGACCTTAGGGAATACTGCAAATACTGAACTAAATCACATAACTTATCTTAAATGCAAATGGGGAGGCTTTACAAAGAAACTAATCCATACTCATCTTTTACTGTATTTGACATCTGTTTGCTTACATTTTGGATCATTAATACAGATTTACAAACCTATACTCTTGTCCATGGAGCTTTTTCTTTTTCTAAGCATACAGGGTGCATGCAGTTAGGCCTATGTTAAAAAGCTGGCCAGTATATGCAAGTTGTTCTGTCCTGAATAGTCCACTCTGCCTTCACAGAACAAGTTAAACTAATTTTTTTTTTCCCATATCACCTTTAAACAGTGCCTTCAAAGAGATTCTGTCTATATTCTGCTGTAAATCTCCTAAGAGTCACACCAGCTCTGCTCAGCTTAGCAAGTCACTCTTCATCCTTTCTGTTGTTTCCTCTCAGCCCTGCTTCAACCTCTGGATCTTACTGCAAAGAATTTAGTAGCAGACTCTGCTAATTATTAATACATAAACCAGATACAGTACAGTTTATGATCATATCCTGATCCGTGCTGGACATAATGCACTGACAGTGTCTGGGGCAGTGGGGTGGCAGGGGAGAAGCATTTCCCTCTCTCTTCTCTTTCCATATGCACGTGCAATAAATCTGTTGTGTTTTTGGAAACCCATGCTAAAACATTCCAGTACAGATATACCCATTCAGGGGATCAATTAGGACAATATACAGAATATTTTATATGTGTGTACTGGTATTTGTGAGGCTCAGCTCACAGGATGCAGAGATAACACAGACCATGCTTTGGGACTTCTGCCTTTCCAGTTTGGTCTCGTTGGCTCTGCCCTGCTTTTCTGAAATTGCCATTTCTCCAGACCCACAGAGCTACCTTGTACCTTTGGAAGGAATGTGCACAGAGCCTTTAGTCCAAACCTTCTTTTTCCCCAGCTAGCTCCTTCCCTTTACCCAGCTGATTAGAAGAGATGCAAGTCTTTGTTTTTAATTTGATTAAACTCGGGGTCAAATCCTGCTTGCTGTTATTCTGGAACAAACACAGAATGACTCCAGGTTTACAGTGCTACAAGTGAGAATTAAATTATGCCCTGAAAATTCATTTAAAAATCTTTCAGACACTTAAACAGATGGATAAATCAAGCACAGATTCTCAGGTCAACCTCTACCAGAAGGCATCTCTCATCTGACTTAGAGTGGAAGATGCTGTGATAGCAGCTAACAATAGAAAGGGAGCTACAGTAAGGGCGGGGAATATTTTTTCTTACCAAATTCACTTGATTTAATACAGGGCATGCAAAATTAATGGTGGCTTTGAGTGATACCTGTATGTTTTATAGGTTTATAAATTGATTGTAGTAAAATCTTATATGTCCTATATCACTAGGTATTGTTTCAGCCTATTACAGGAGATATCTATCTAGAGTTGACTGAATTGTATTAATCTGATCCTAGTTTAATGATGCCTTAACATTTTTATGGGAGAATTTAATGTTTGCAATATCCATGTTCCTTATTTGAAAGTGTGACTTATAGGTTCTCATCTCCCTTAAATTATGAAATCCTTCAGCTAATAAAGGAAAATGATTATGGTTTGCAAAAAAGGCAAAGTCATTTAACAATCCATATAACTGTCTATTGTAGGTCTTTGCATAATAATTGTAATTTAGCTATTAGAAGTTCTAAAGGCAGTTATCAGTCATATGCTGCAATTCTGAGGAATAAGTGAAAACTCAAATTATTTAAGGACTTTGTACTTTCCAAAGGGAGGAAAAAACCTAACAGAAATCAATAATACTTTTAATAATGAAAAAAAAAATGTTCTATTGAAATAACTGGTTGTTGATGGCAATTTTTCTAACTATTCAATATTAAAATTTTCAACGTGTCCCCATTTCACTGTCACAAAAGGATCTTTATTTTACACAGATATTTCTCTGAGCAAAGGAAGCCAAGTTAAGAATGGAACCTGCAATTCTTGATGCCCAAGATTTCTCATTTGCCTCCTAAACACTTGAAAAGAGGTGAACAAAGGAATCAGATGGGTTGTAAACACAGTAAAATAATATTTTTTGAATTTTACATGACAATCTAAATTTGACTTCGTGTCTAGTGTATACCTTGAGTATTTCCTTCAGGGATGATGACCCTGCAGGCTTGAATCCAGCTTATCAAACTGCTCAGCCATCCTGTGGGTGAAGAACCTTTTCCTGATATCCAACCTAAACCTCCCCTGACTCAGCCTCGTGCCATTTCCTCGAGTCCTGTCACTGGTCATGAGAGTGGTAATATTCCATTTCGAGATTCCAACCTTCCTCCAGCTCCCAGCTGGGGCCAGGAAGAGCTGTAAATCCATGTCTGAGGTGGCCACTTTCACCTCAGTGCCGTGAAGGTGAGAGGGCAGCTCTGCAGGAAAGAAATTGGTGGCTCTGTTGGGCGAGCTGAAACTGAGTCAGCAGTGTCCTCTTGTCACTGTGAGGGCCAAGAGCATCCTGGGCTGTGACAATGAGAACCCAGGCAGGAGATTGAAGAGAGGGCAGATCTCCCTCTGCATGTCCCTTGTGTGGCTGCTTCTGGAAGGCTTTGTGCACCTCCTGTCCCTCCAGAGAAACAGGCTGGAGTTATCAACACAGGGCTATGGAGATGATTAATTAAAGATGATCAATAAATATTAATAAATGATTAATAATTATTAAAATAAATGACATGTGGGTAGAGGCTGATGGAAGTATTTAGCCTGGAGAAGGGTAAGAGAAGGGTAAGGGATTTAATTGCCCATTTCAGCTACCACCTAGGGGGTATGGAAAATATTCTGAGATGCACAGTGAAAGGGTACGGGCCAAAAAATACAAGGATAGTGAAAGTGAAAGGATACGGGCCAACAAATACAAGTGACAGTAAGGGAAATTCCAGCTGGAGGTATGGAAATAAGCTGAGAGTGGTTTAAGCATTGAAACAAGTTTTCCAGGAAGGTTGGAACCTCTGTTCTTGGAAGTGTTCAAAACTTGGCTCCAAGCAACTCGATCTAACTCTGAGCAGCCTGGTCTGGTGGAAGGTGTCCCTGCCCATGGCAGGAGGGGTTTGGAACTGCCTGATCTCCAACCCAGGCCATTCTGGGGTTCCAAATTAACCTCAGTTGGAGCAGGGCTTGGACTGGATGCCTTCCATCTCTCCTGTCCAACCTGTCCTCTCCTGTCCTGTATGGTTCTGTTCCACACATCCTCTGCCTTTACTTACCTCTCAGAGCGGCTGTGGGGATATCACAGCTTCCAAGCTCTGAGCTGCTGGGAATTTCTGCCTGTCTAAAAGAAAGTCAGTGATGGAAAGACACTTTCTGTGCACCACCTGGTTGGACAACACTGAAAAATTATTGCCAAGTCCTTAGGAATAGTCATGGAGATGTGTCTGGCCATGTGACAGCTACAGATTTCATCCTCCTCCTTGCAATATCCTGTTGTAAGGGTATTTATAAAGAATTTCAGTGTTCTCTTAATGGAAGGTAAGGTAACCAGATAAAAGTTAACTAAATGACTATTTCTTAAACAGTACAAAATAATAGCTATTATTGCATGATATTCAAAATCATTGTGGTAGGATAACTCTGCCTTCACTTCAGCTCTGACATTTGTCATCCAAGCACAGTCTTGTCCCACCCCACTTACATTTGGCATACTTTTTGTGGTTTTTTGTACATATTTTTTGCAGCAGGCCCCGAGTTCAAGACACCAAATTGACAGAAGTGCCAAGCACACAGCTATTAACAGGCACTGTAGCATGAAATGCCTGGACTGAAAGCAAATCTTGACATTCAGCACCTACCTATAACACAAAACACCCTCTAGCAGACCCAGAGGTAGTGCAAAGCCTTATTTTCAGTGCCTCCTTTAAACCTTGTATTTACTGTAGTTCTAAATATCTGTTGTCAGTAAATGCTGACCACCTTGCACACCAATTGATTTCTGTAATGACATCTTGAGATGGATCTGCAGAACATGCTGAGAAAACAAGTGGTAATGGCCTGACAGAAAATGCATTACTTCTGTGAATTGCTCATCTTTAATTCACTTAAAATCAGTGTAAACACACAGGCAAGTTACAATGAAAGAGATGCCAGGTTACTAAAGGTGAAGAAAAAAAAAAAAAGCTCTTTTCATGCATCCTTTGGATGTTAACTCCTTTGAGAAAAGTGGCTTTGAAGAGTCAATTAGTTCCTTACCTCTTAAGAATTATTTCACTTATTGTTACAAAATCTCTTTCAATGATATTCTCTGCTTGTATCAAATCCAGATATATCTTCTGTAAATTGTTCTGGATGTTATATGTCCTTAAAAAAACCCACACATCAACAACAAAAAACCTCCCAAAGAACAGAAAACTTTTTACTTTGAAATTAACATTTAAACTATTTAAAAGAACCAGTTAATGCTGTCTGTGAGCATTAAGAAATAAAACAGTTTCTAAGGAAAGCCTTTGATAAAAGCATGATTACAGTTTAAAAAGAAAAAAGGGCTCTTAAAATGTCACATTTCTATTCAGAAAAAGCATTCCCAGTGACTTCTTAAAGCATATCAGCCCTTGCTGCATCAAAAGAGCTTTTGTAGGATCCTCAGACAATTTAAAATGACACGGAGTTCTCAAGTCCCCAGCAGATGTGACAAGGACACAGACAGGCACTTCCACCCACCACTCATTTCTGAGAGGAGTCTACCAAACTGTCCTTTGCTGTACTCATTTTTCATAAGCCTCTGCTCACCTGCATTATTCTTGTTGCTTTGAATCTCATTTTTTTCCCCCCTCTCAGGTGAATAAAAGCAGAATTCCCAACAAAGATGTCAGCACCAAAGAAATTATTGGTGGCACAACATCTAGAGAAGGTGTTAGGTGAAGTTTGGGTGGTGAGAGACTCAATCCTGAGGTGCTGGAAAGACTGAAAATCTATAAAGTGGCATAAAGGTGCTGTGTTTTGGTTTGCACAACTCAGGGTCAATGAAAGTTCACAAACAGCCACAGTCCTTCCTTCAACATTATGGAAAACTGCATCTGGGTTTCAGTGGGGCTTTCCATCAGTGACCACGGACTAATTTAGGGTAAACCACGTTCAGAATTATTTTTTCCTTATTTACAGCACAATAATATGTAGTTAGAGAGAGCTACTGAATGCACATCTTATCACCCAACTGTTCTGTGATTTAGAATACACAATTGGAAGTTGATTACTTTAGATAGTTAAACCATAAAGCCCCATTTAAATATGACTAGTAAGAAACTGGACTATTAATAATAATTATTGCAAATGTCACTGATTTCAGATGATAAAACTTAATAGCCTATCACCATTAAGCATGTGCTCTCCATAATTGCACTGTGTACCAACTTGTTCTTGATTCTCTCTCTGTGAATCACTTCAACACTCTTTTCAAAGCTCTTCCTTAGAGAAGAAAACATGTTTTCCATGCAGCTGGGGAGAGGTTGAAGGGAAGAACCCTTTTTCTTTTCAGGAATTTGGGAGAGAAACAAAAATCCAAATATTTTCCTCCTTGTAAATATTTGTGTTAAGCCTTGACGCGTTTCTTTTCTTTATCAGACAAGTTTTATGAAGCAAAACATAAAAAAAATTTTAAGAGATATCTTGACCTGCTCTCATGTCAGGCTTTCAAAGCTTGGTAGCCTGAGAATGCAAGGTGATTATGGCATTTGGGCTACATTTGATCAGGTTCCATCTGATCCCACTGACCCTTTCTCTGCTTCCTGATTTTTTCTCCCAGCTTCCTCTAAGTCTCACAGATGGGTAGGTAAAGGTGAGCCAAAATACAACACAAGAATGTTAAACTGTGAACTCGGTGCTCACCCCAATTTCAAACTCAGAACACCTCTTGCAGAACAAAAAGTTACAACTGGAAGATTTTTCTTTTTTCTGACTACTTACAGAATAATTCTGTAGGAGCTCTAGCAATGTGCAGAGAGAGAGAGGAGGGAAATATACATTAGTTAAACTGCAGACCCCGGTTCTGGAAATCAGGAAACACATATTCCAAATAGAAAACAAGTGTTTCAGAAATCCTGACTACATGGAAGCCCAACACCCACTTTGCAAGTGACTGAGTCCTTTCTGAAAAGGGGGATTTTAACTGCTCTGAAAACCTGTTACAGCGAATCCCTTACAATTTTATGCCTCTGTTTCCCAGTCTGCAAAATTGGTGTGCTAATTAAAATGTTTCTTTAAACAAGGCTTGGAAATATTCAGCTCACAACATACCTCATGTATACGAACACTTGCCATATTATTACTCACAAAATTGGCAAGTTGTGCATATAAAATAAATGAGGCTCAGAATTATTCTATAAAGCCAGAAGTACCTAAAACCAAAGTGACATTTTAACATGGAACAGATGCCTCGACGATGAGCAAAGCATCTAGAAATCAATCTGAGGGGCCTTTGAACAAATAGCTGAGTTTGTCAATTTAGAACATTGGTTCACCTAGCAAATCATAGCTGCTAATGTTAACATATCATCCCAGTGCAGGGGACGTACAACAATAAATGAGATGGTAAATATTTTCTGAGGAGAGGTCAATATTTGCTGTGCTTGATGCTGTTTAATTCCTCAAATCCATTAATGCTTAAGTGGCCAGAATGCAGAGGTGCTCTGAAGCCCTTGCAGCTTTTTTTTTGCAGCCCTGCTGACTTTGGATGGAGCTCAGGCACAGAGCAAGCAGAAGGATTAATTTTTGTCTCATGCAACAGGCATACCTTTATAACTCAAAGTGATTTATAATACATAATAAATATTATTATAATATTTAATAATAATTATTATAATTCATAATATTGGTGTAGAAGGGCTGAAGGCATGACCTGGGGACCATTTCTGACCTCTTTTGGGGGTTTACTTGTAGTCACAATAGATTTTGTGGTGGACAATCTCCATCCACAGGGAGGAATTTTCAAAATAAATGATGAATTGCATATATAATGGTAATGTCACTAGATGAGAACATTTATAGTTGGTGGTTTTTTTATTGGTGTTTGATTTTTTCAAATGAAAGATTACCTTTAAAATTCCCACCTGTAGAAAGTTATGTGCAATTGAAACAGAAACTGTGACTATATTGTCTGGGTAGGATTATGTGACATCTTGCCTTTTAGGATGTTTTGTGGGGTTAGGGAGTATTATTATCAAATTAATAAAACTTCCAGCAAACTAAGATCACTTAGTTTGATTTAAAAAATCAAGTTTTTCTCAAGCCACATTTTCCAGTCCATACCCAAATATCAATTCCCTCAAGTTATCATTACATTCATATTTACAAGCATGAGGCCATGCCCCTTTTATAATATGTTATATTAGTAAAAGAAATTCAGATTTACAGTGGTTTTTTTCAGGTAGTTTTCTTCTCCCATCCCAAATACAGTTATCAATACTAAAAACACACAAAAAGTCACCAGTTATGCCTGGGTAGTAACTCAGATCTTGAAAGAGCTGGTGATACAACTTCCACACATTGTCTATTTTTCTGGGGGGGAAGTAAGCTGATACATAATTTGCTACACATTCCAAGAGGCTTGATTTGCCAAAGTACCAAACACCTCTGCTCTGAAAATCTATCTCAAACTGCATAATCATTATTTCCAGTAACTTGAGAAAAATACAGCTGAGTGTCACGCGTGAAAGTCTAATTTAGAATTTGTCGTGTTTTCGTACATTCACTCACCAGCTACCCACAATCCTGAATTTCCTCCTGAGCTATTCCCAGTGGTGTTGGGTGACACGGCAGGATGTTTTCCTGATAAAGGGCAGCCAGGACTCCTGCAGGAGGGGAGATGAGCAGCCTCCTGCGGGCGGGTACCATGTGCCAGCTTTGTCACTGCTGGTTGTTGGTGTGTAACAACTCAGCCTTCCCAGGAGAACCCAGAGAATGTTAATGCTCAGTCCAACAGCTCACCACCGTAATCTCCTCAGAGAAGTAAACAAATTAAACTGAAGCAGGGTGAGAGTGACCTTGGGTAGGTCACTTCAGCAGCCTCTTTGTGCTCTCAGTCTCAGCTGCCTTTCCTGTTCTTTTTCTGGCAGCCCAGGGCCAGTGCTCAGCCTGTTACAGGAATAACTCAGAGCCTTCAGCTCTAGGGACAGGGCAAGGAGTAACAAGTGATGTAAGCTCCTGCACAAAAAGAGTTGGATTAACACCCTTTCTCTACAATTTCAGTACAACTGCATCAACAAATCTCTAACAGAGCATTAGCACAGCACTATAAAGGCACTAAATTTACAAGTGAAATTTCCCTAGAAAGGGAAAGAGGACTTGGGACCAAGGAAATGAAGTTCCTGAGCTGTAAAAAGCCAAGACACATCAGCTGAGATGGTTGTTGAGATGGTGAAATTCTTCGTTGGGCTTTAATGCCCACAGAAATATCTGCAGAATTATTCACTTCAGTGTCCTGTTGCCTTTCCCTTGTCTTAAAATTAAAAGCCAGACATGGTTAAGGGAAAAAGGTTTTTTTTACCTCTGTATTTATTTAAGGATCCTTAAACATGCACCACTTAGTCCAGGTGGAATGTGCCAAAATGCACACACAGAATAGATTGAGTATACAATTTATAGGCCTTGCAAATTAGCATATCTATCAAAGATTCCCCAGTGAGAGGCTTGGATGAACCCCTATCCTGAGGAATTCCCCCCTGGATGGGCCAATCTCAGTTTGCAGGATGTTCTAGGGAAGACCTTGGTTTCCCAGGATAGCTCAGGGCTTTCTGGCCTCCAGCTGGAAGCCTCCAGGATGTTTGGTCTCCTGGATTTACAGAATATTAGGTCTAAACTAAATTATCAGACTTAAGGAATTACAAGTCTGCCTGCTAAAAGCACTGAGGATACATAAAAGCTATAAAAAAGGGTATACAAAAGAGGTATACAAGAAAAGGCAAAAAAAAGCATCATGGCATCAGTCTAAGCTGGATTGTTCATTCTTTCCCACAGTAGCTTAAATTCTGTGCTAAAAAAAACTGTCTCTCTGTTAAGTCTTTTGGCCACTTCAAACAAACTTGTTTTTAAATACAAATCTGACTGACCATCTTCAGTAGTTCTCAAATAAATTAAATTTATTGTCTGCTGTCAGCAACAACCCCATACATGCTACTGATCAATCTTTTTCTTCTACCTCCAGTTGTGTATAACTTGATATCCACAATTTTTTTTTTCCCTTTTAACAAAGTGTTTCTGGGAAACGGGTCCTACAGTTAGGATATTTTTCTCTCTCTTTTTGACAGGCCTGTACACGAAGATAAGAACCCTTTTGGGATGCTGAATTGCCTACCTGTGTACGGTGTTGCTCTAAACATATGGCTCTAAAATTTAGCACAGATATATCATTGGTGAAGTCCAGATAATTGATTCATAAGTCAGCTGCATCAGGCAGGTTTTTGATGGTATCTTTATAAATAGGTTGGTGCTTTCAAAGTGCCTGATGGTATCTCTCATATTGACATGAAAGGCATTTGGAGGTTGGAATATGCTAGTCATACAATTTGTATTCTAGGTGCAGTTCACGGGAGTTATCAGGTTCTCAGAACACTGACACAAATATTTGCGTAAATATCTTTTGTATATTTATACTCTCTAATATTTCACCTTTCAGTCTTTTTAGTAACTTACTGCATTTTTAAAAATAATTTCAAGATCTGCACTTTCTCATTGTAAAGACAAAGCATGGTTATTCTTCAAAATTGACATGACTACACACAGTTTATGACTTAAAATTAACAAAACACAATTCAATTCAGAAGAGTGTCTTTCAGACTCTTATTTTCAAAACCCCCAAAACAGATCAAGCCAAGTCCTTCAGCAACAGCAGCTGAATGGAGCCACACATTCCCAATTCAGTGGAACTTTGGGCCAAACTGTAGAAACAAAAAAACCAAAAACATGCAAAAACTTGGTGTGGTTCACTCTGAGCACACAAAAGTACTGGGCAAGACACATGATTTGGTTTACAAACTTCAAAAGTGAAAGCAAGCTCAGCAGCTGAAAGGATCCCTGAGCTTACAGGAGGAATTGCCTTCCAGGAGCTGTGTCTGCAACATTAGCAGGCTACTTTGAAAAGCTCTTAATCTGAATTTTTCATTTTAAGAGAGAGGATGTCATTGGTAAAACTGATGAGGATATTCTTCCTTCTTCTTAAATGTTAGCACTTAAAAATGGATCACTTTTATATACTCTCTCTGCTGTATGTACGTTTGCCTGCATATAAGGCATAAGTATATTGAAGCTGTCCTGTATTGTAACAGGAAAAGAAGGTATTAAAGAGAAGAGGAGCTAATAAAAATGAGGTATATCCACATCTTGTTGGCTGATTAACTGAAAAAATGCATATCTTTAATAAAATATGTTATTCCCTAGATGTCCTAACTACCCACATTACATACATCACATCGATGACATTTTCAGTGACTCTGTGGCATAAATAAAAGGAGAATATCTGGTGCACACTAAGACATCTTACCTAACACTTTCCACACATACCAATGCTCACTACTGCTTTGAATTGTTTAACTGTGATGAATTCTGAACATAAACAAACAATTCACAAGTCCAGAGGGCTGATTTGTCTCTCACACCTTAATGTGTGCTGGAACACCCCCATGGACTCCAACAAAATTGCACCCTGAACATTTGGAGAAGAAAGATGTGGTAAAAATCACTGGAGGAAGGCTGAGTGGTGTCAAACTCTGCCCAGGGGAAGTGTTTTGTGATGCTGTTGAGGAACCTCATCACTGCTTCAGGTGGAAGTGAGCTGTACATATCTCCTTTGTTAATCTGCCTGTTTTTCTAATTTAGAGTTGCAGAGAGTATGTTTTCTCAGGATGAAAATTCATTTTTCAGTTTACTCCTAAGCAGAGCCCTATAAAGGAAGCTTAACACGATTGCATCAAAACTGCAGAGGCTAAAACATCTTGTGTTTTACCATATTTCTGTTTTCAGCACACAGTGGTGACCAGGCACAAAAAGCAAGCACACACACACAGAGGTGAAGCTGCTCTCCTACCTTGCATTTATCATATACATAGAAAAACACACAACTTTTCTCTCAAGGGTGTTGATGTAACCACTGAAACCTTTTCACATTGTAATGAAATGAAGCCACATGCAGAAAAAACTGCTTAAAGTGTCAGTTCTCATTTCCACACAAGCTTAGGAAGAGTAAGAGAGGGCACATGCTCTGGCCACCTGTGCTGCAAAGGCTCTCGCTGCACACTCCCAAAATCCTCCCAAAGTGCCAGTATGGGAACTATTTTCCCCTGCAGTTATTCAAACTGCATCTTTCTGCCTGAACTTTCCATCTGGGAAAAACTTTTCTGGCCAAAATCTGCTTTGAGCAACCCGGTCTAGTGAGAGATGCCCATGCCAGGGGATGACCTTTAATGTGGCTTCCAACCCGAACCCTTCCACAATTCTGTGATAAAACAGAGTGAGGTTTTCCAGGCTCTACACTGCTGCTGGATGGGGGTGGAGAGCAACACCAAACCCCTCTGCTGTTCACAACGAGCAGGTGCCTTTGTGGCTTGAAATTCTTTCCTCCCCCTGCCTTGCAAACACTTTGGAAGTGAGTCTGCCTCTTCAAACCTCTGCTTGAAAGGATTATCCCCAGAGCTGGAGACAGGCAGGAGAGCTGAGCCCCAGCATTCTGGGGCTGCAGCACGGGGTGAGAGCCAGAGCAGCAGTGGACTTGAGCAGACTTTCCATTTTGATACAAACAACAGAGAGAAGGCAGAGACAGAAATTTTATTTACGCAGATCAGATCTAGATTATCCAAATAATCTAGTTATTCTATATATCTAAGTTATCTGAATAAGAATAGGCAGCTGAAGAAAATAAGGGCAGATGAGAAGATTGCAAAGGCTTAGGCCTCCTCCGCAGTGTGAGTTCACATCTTTTGCATCTTTTGCTCCACTAAGATCACTAAATGGTGCCAAGGACAGCTTTTGTGCATTCTCCTGTTTTATCAGTGTCCTGCAGATTTTTCCTTTCTGTAATAGTTGTTAATTTAAAAATTAACGTTAATTTAAAAATACTTCAAACCAAATTCAACCAGCAAATCCTTAGCCACTCCAAAGCTTTAAAACTAGGGGAAGTCCCAAATCTAGATGAAGTCTCATGGAGTGACACCAGTGGAGAAGAACAGGCTACATTAGAGTTTATGTGCTCCTGCTTTCTCACCTGCCTCTAATATTTTGATATTATATATCTGATACACAGTGCTTCATTCTGCAGCACCAAAGGTAGAGCAGAACAGCTTCCCAAAGAGAAGTGCCATCAGCCAATGTCCTCATCTGAGTTATCGAGTCAGGTCTCTGAAGGGGGAGAAAAATGGGGGTAAATGGGTTGTATGTCATAGTGGGGGATTTGCATGTGGCAACAAACCCTCTTTTTCTTTTGGTGATCACTATAGACAGGTTAATCATCTAACCCACTCTGTCTGTTCCAAAGTCAAATTTCTGCTGCCTTCCACCTTTCACTCCATTCTCTGTCTGGCCCCTCACCTCCTGAGATCCTGAGGGGTTGCCTCACCTCACCAAAAGAAGAGGAAATCTTTGCCCCTTCTTTCAATGCTGTTGCTGTCAGCATGGAGGCATTCCCTATCTTTTGGATCTGATTGTTAGTGGCTTGCTCAGCCAAGGCCCCCAGGGATACACACTGTTATCTCTCTGGGCTCTCTGTATCTCCTCTGAATTAACGCATCTTCAATTATGGGAGTTCCTGTGGGAAACTTTTCACCGCAGTATCCAAAGGGCTGGAAAACCTTTCAGTCTCTGAGACTTACATTTGTCCTTAGAACATCCCTCTGCTTTTTATACTTCCTCATAGTTCGTGTGCCAATCAGGAATTCTTCTACTCTCTCCTCCACTCTCTGTAAGAATTAAAATCAAACCATCAGATACAAGCGGAAGCCAATCCCAATTTACTTTCTGCCCCGCTCTCCAGACTCTGGAGAAGGATTCAAAGCTGGGAAAAGTCTGATGAGAAGTGGGCCAGCACCAACCAAGGCTGGTTCATCCCGGGAGTTGGACGTGCCGTGCTGGAGCTGTGATTTACACAGGCACACATTTTTCCTTCCCTGTCCCTTATGGCACTTCCAGGACTACATTACAATACCTGAGTGCCTCGCAGTCCATAATGCATTTAATCCTAATGACATCTCCGTGAGGGATGGAGGTGCCATAATTTTCATTTCATAGATGGGTAACTGGGGCACATTACAGACTCTGTTCTTGTCTAGGAGTTTTATTGGCAGGTAAGGTTCCAGGTGGAGTCTGCTTCAGCAGAATAAGGATATCCACAGAGAGGATTATACCAGTGTTAAGGGTATTAGAAAATTCCTCAGTGTCATCACAAACCCATATAAAGTTGCAAAGTCGCCCTCCAAAATGTAAAGGGTGGATATTTGGGTTTGTTTTATTTTTTTTTTCTCAAACAAAAAAATAATGTGATAGTGGGAAAAATTATTTAGAGCCAAAAAAAGGGGAGTTTTCCAAAAATCCTAGTTTACAAAGACCTGTCATATCTTGATGACTGATGGCCCCAACTTCTGCAGGTTCCTACACCCTGAAGAGGACCCAGGTCTGAGACAACTCTTTCTCTTTCAAAGGATGGTCCCTTTAGCCCCCTTAGGTTCTACTGATTTTTGCTGGCAGACATTCTCCTGGTCTGGTCCAAACCAGATTTATGCTTTGGCCAGAGACAGGGAAAATCTTCAAAGCTAATACTGCTGGCATTAGCCCTTCACAATCCTTCCCAGTATGAATATTACATTTGCTGTTTTCCACTCAGATGGTACCACTGCTGGCTCAAATGGTTTATTAAAATTGTTTTCCACCAGCCCTGCTTGGTCATGCACCATTTCCTGGACAATTTTGGGACAGATTATCTAGTCCTGCTAACCTGATATTATCTTATTCCATTCCAACCCGGATGAATTTGCACTTATTTTGCTTTTGACTCCACATTTGTAGCATTATCCTCCCTGAAAACTGCTACAAATTATTTATTAAAATTTTAGGACCAAGACAGAGAAGTTTCTGTTTTTTCTGAAAGATGTCTGATTTGAAACAATTTTAATAATTTCCTACCAGTTTTCCCAGACAGGGTCCTGCAAAATACATTGCTAGTAGGTATTGCATTAAACACACCATCATATAGTTTATATAAACAATTACAGCTCCAAATTAATCAGAAACACAAGGCTTTCTGAATGCTTTCTTTGAAGCAATGTCTGAGAAAAAAAGACACAAACTTTAAGCTTTTCTGTTACTCAAAAGATTAAGGTAGGAATGCTGTCATTACCATCACTCACATGATCACAAGATTTGGTTCTGTGTTGGTCCTCTCTTCAAATTTAAAACATTGTGAAATGAAATTGAGAAGGCTTGAATAGCTGATTTTAACTACCTGAAGCTGAAATCTGACACAGAATTAAAATTCAGCTTGGGGTTGCTACGAGCAGTCTCATTAAAGCTGTTGGGTCAGTACTTGCTAATATTTTTCAGAAAATAGGAGTATCAGATTCCCTATTTTCTGAAAGTAAAATATCTTTATTCTGAACAAATGTATGAACTCATAACATGTTCATGTTACCTATATTTAATTCAACTACTTATTCTAAATGTCTGATTCAGGTAGGAAAAAAATATTTATACTTACAAATATGCTGTAGCTTGAGGAAAACAAATGAAGTAGGCTTATATTAATAAGTATTAATGGTATGGTGTATATATATATCTATATATACCATCCATAATTATATACCATACCATACATGGTATATAATCCAAGGAAAATATCTTTATAGTCAATCCTTATTTATTAAAAAAATGAAACAAGGCATCAAAGTCTAAGAGTCCAAAATAATATTTGTTACACTTATATAGATGTCTTTCTTACATAATTTTATATTTTTTTTCCTTAAATAAGACTCAGTAATAAAAAATCCCAAGCCACTGGACACCAGATTTTCTTGAGAGATTCATGAACCTTTTGTCAGACCTGATGTTATTTTCATGTTACAGATGAAAAAGAAAACTCAGAAATGTTTCCTGTAGCTTCTTATTTAATCACAAGCATTTCTCATAGCCCCAGCAGATAAGTAAAAACCCCTTTAGCATTGGTGTTCTTAATCAGACTCCTACATGCATATTGCAATTTGGTTTTTTGCAGGAATCTCCTGTATTCTCTCATCTATTTCTCTATAAGTAAACTAAGTTTTGACACTTATTCCAATACCTTAAATGAGCCCCCTGGAAAAATAAAACTGACTAGGTGTTCCAGAAAATAAAATTTAAACTTAATGAGTCACGAAGCACCTGGATATTTTAGATAAAATACATGGGCTTTTATGAATAGAGCCTTGCTCAGTGTTGCACTTTGCCTTTATTTTTAGGTGCTGAAATTTGTCTTTTATACTCTTACGTGGTATTTCTATCCCCAGGAGGGACACAATAAAAACCCAGTCCTTAGTACAAGCACAGCCAGGGTATTTCTAAACCTCGAAGTTAGACAGGGAAGCAGGGTACAAACCAAGGACAACCCAGAGATGTGCAGCCACACGGAGTCTTTAGTTATAAAGACAACATGAATAATTTCAGCTGGAGCACAAAACAGGGTCTACCCCAAGGCAAATCTGCAGGAGCAGAGCAGGAGCTTCCTTTCTTGCCACCGTGAAGGAAATGCAGTCAGGAGCTCAAGTGAAGGCTTTGAATTTGAAAACTGTTCAGCTCTAATCCAATCTGGGTGTTTTGTGAGCATCCTCTCTGTCTAGGATGGTGTCCAGCTCTGCAATGTTTGTGGTAAAATACTCTTTAAAAATACTCTGAGCCTCTGTTTGTTCACACTGCTCTTGGTCAGAGAGCCTGGGCTTCCAAACCTTGCATTTCAGTTATTCCAACACAGCTCCAGTCCCCACAAACTTCTCACAGATTATTTTGGAACTGATTAAAACTTTAGGAAAGCTTGGATCCAGCTCACAACCAACCCAAGATTGGGGGAGAAAACACAGTAATAATTCATTACATCATTGGTGATGTAAACAATGCCAGAGCAGGAGTTTCCTTGCCACCCATTGAGACATTTTCAACACAACAAGGCTACCACCAGTCCAGTTTTGTTAGCTTGGATAGTTTAATAAACCTGGAGAACCAAAACAAAAGCAGAAGTTCTGTGTTTCATCATCATTTTGGGTAAAGGCCATGTTAAAAGAGAGGATTTCCAGGATAAAAGAATATGGGCAAACTCAAAAAAGTTTGGAGAATTAAATGAAAACAATTTGAGCTATTACAGAAATCAAGTAAATCTGATCTGAGTTTTGTGCTTATAGCAGAACTATACACACGAAACTTAAGAAAACTCTGAAGAAAAAACTTAAAGACAGATAATATATTTTGTTAGAGCAAATAGCATAGGTGGAAAAACTAGATCAACTTTTGGGCACTTGGCCTTATTTGGAACTGAGACATAACAACAGCCTATTCTTGCTTTACCAAGAAAGGAGGAAAAAATAATTTCAGAGATTCTTTCAAAGCCCTTTACATAAACCAGACCTGCAACAGCCTGCATTTCCTTTACTTGTATGATTTTCAGGGAGGCTTGAGACCTTGGTAGCTCCTTGAACCCATTCTATTGAGTCTTCACTAAGTGGTTTGGGTTGAAAGGTTAAAGATCGTGTAATTCCACCCTGCCTGCCATGGGTAAGGACATCTTCAACTAGATAAGGCTGCTCAAATCCAGCCTGGCCTCGAACACTTCCAGGGCTGGGGCATCTCCAGATTCTCTGGGCAACCTGTTCCAGTATCTCACCACCCCCACAGTAAAGAACTTTTTCTAATATCCAGTCTAAACCTGCCTCCTTTCAGATTTGAAGCCATTCTCCCCTGCCCTAAAACGTCCCTCTCAGCTCTCTTGTGGCATCCTTTAGGTACTGGAAGGGGATCCAAGGTCTCCACAAAACCTCCTGCAGGTTGAGCAGCCCCAATTCTCTTTCTGTGGCATGAGACCCTCCCTGCCCAGGAAAGAAAACTCAGCTGTTGTGTGTGAGCTCTGTGGATTTACCCTTGCAAAGCAGAAAGGGAGCAACCCAAGCTGCACATGAAAGCAAAGATACTTTGTTAAGATAAAAACATCGACGTTTTAATCTCCACCTGGTTTTGCAATCCCAAACATCAAAATAGAGAAGGGATTTAGAGTAAAAATAGCAATGATTCAGCCAGTATATTAAAAACCACAAGACCCATTAAATGGAGTTTCTAATAAAAATTCTTCCTAACTGGTTAATTGGAGTTGCTAAATGATTTCTTTTTATAGTAAAAGCTTTATAATTAACAAGCCAGACATTGATTTCTAGTCATTATCAATTTCTCTATGATTATTATTGCTTCTATAATAATCTTCACTGTATTAACATAGATTAAGAAGCTCTTTAAAATAGAGCAGCTTCATTAGCTCCTGCTATCACAGGAGGACCTGCAGAACTCGGCACTCCAGTTAACCACCACACAGAAGCTGAAAATAAATGCTGAAAGTCTCTGTTCCTGGGGGCTGACGTGCTTGGAGAAGAAACCTCGGTGCTCAACTCGGAGCACTTAACTCCCAGTCAGTAAAGCTGCTAAAATCATTAACTTGCACAGCCACGCTGACAATGCTTCTTTGTTAATCTTTATTGTTCCATTAATGGAACATCTTTTATGCCGTGGACCCACTACATTGGGAAAACTTTATAAATCCACTTGCAAAACCAGAGTAATTTCAGCTGGGTGAGTGAAAGTGGGGTAAAACATCCTTGAAAACACAGCAAGGTAATAAAACACGTTTGCTAAGCATGGGAGAGGGGATGAATCGCTCCTGGATTCCAGGCATTAGAGTGCACTGACTGAAGCAGGAATAGGGATGGGACCCACAACACACGGTTTTACTCCTCTGGAGCAAAAATCGCCTCGGAATCTTTGCAGACTAAAGTTATTTCTCATCCAGAGAGAGCAGCTTGCTCACTGAGCTCTCCCTGGTATTTTCCATGGAGATATGCTGAGATTGATAACAGTGATGGCTGTTATCTGACACACACTGACCGTTCATTTCTGCCTGCAAATAAATGAATTCAATGAAGTTTAGCTACACTTTGAATCTGTTTGTTTCTAAAGTTATACTGACTGCTTTCCACTTAGATTTTGCTGTATGATTCATATGGCTGCAAAGAACTCACAAGAAGTCTTGCAACAGCACAACATTTTTCTGAGCTATGCAGGGTTTTTATTTCAGATATAGTTCCCAGATTAATTAATTTGTGACATATAGAATATCCTATAAATATTTCTATTTTGGGTGAACTGTTATTCTCAGACATTGCAAGTGAACTCACTCAACTCTCCTTCATGAATTTGCAGAGGAAATCAAAGAGCTCAGTGGAAAAGGATTTTAAAAGTATTGGTTTATGTTTTATACAATGGATGGAACAGGCAGAAGAAGAACCCATATGCAAGTGGTTCCATGTCAACACAAGCTTACATCCCATAAATCCAGACTTCCCCATATTCCCAAATATGTCAAGTATGGTGATATGGTTTGTCTGTCACGAAGCCTGATAATAGCTGGGCAATGTATATCTTTTTAAATGCTGAAACCAAGTTGGGCTCAGACCTGTCCTTCCACACTCACTCATTTTATTTAAATGTCACAATTGTGGATGAGAGAATGCAAGAAGGAAAGAATTGTAAGGGAATTATACTGACAGAGTAAAAATAAGAAGTATTAAAAAAAATTATCATGTTTGAAGCATTGCCTCTATTTTTCAACATAGATCAAAAAGTAAATGTATTGAAGCTTCTTTCTCTCTTTATGTACGAAAATCTTCTCAGCTCTCAAGAGAGTCCATCATTGCGGGATTTAAATCAAACTTCATAGATTTACTTTGTCAACTCCAGCCTCAACTTCACTAAGTTTCTCTGGATTTCCCAGGAACTAGTAGCTAGGATTCCACCTGTCCTGCCCCCAAGGTGGTCAGGAGCTAAAAGAAAACTTCCATGTTTTCCTGTCACTTGTCCAAATTCATTAAGATCTGTTAGACTGACGCAGTGTTTTTTGTATGATCAGAAATCTCAATCACTCCAAAAACGATCACAAAACCCTTGCTCCTTTCATAGCTCACTCCATTCAGGGTAGCATAAATGTGAAAAATTGGACAGTAAGTGCAAAGTGATGGAAGATCAGATCCTGGGAGAGACTGCTCAAGGAAATGCCACACACACTCTTACCTTTAGGGTAAACCTTAGCTCATTACGTGGATGTGGGGGACTGTTAGGGGAAGGAAAGAAAAATAAGACAAGGAAGCCTTCTTGAATAAAGCTTCAAGAGGGAAGAGGGACTGATCATTGACTTATCCAGAAATTTTGATTTGGGGGAAAATAGTTAGAAATAAAATAACCATCATCATCATCACAGTATCTCACAAAGAGCACACCATCAGATGGTGATAGGGTCAAGGAAAGCACAACCCTCTTAGCTCATCCCCTTGTAAATTCACTCTTGACTGTCCTTTCAGGACCTGATCTTTGTGCAGTAATGCATTTCCTCATACAGGCAGACCATTCTGAGCTACCTTGGAATTTCTAATTTTTTATGTACGTATACATTGTGTGGTGTAAATATACTCAAAGATCCTTTGCCACCTGCCTGCTTTTAAAAATTTCAAAGGAAGCTTTACTTCCCTGCCACGAGACTTGGCGTTTCATATTTCATGCTCTTTATTCATGAGGCTTAGCTGAAACTTGATTTAGGAAAAGCGAAACTTTACTATGCAACGGTACAAAACTATTAAAATTAATTGATCTGACCGTAACCATCAGTGAATAACTGGAGATGTAACCATGGAATCATCATGCCTTTTGAAAACCGTCTAGATAGATTTAATGGATATATACAGCAGTGTGATCTAAGGGAATACATGCATTCATTTCCCTTTTCCATTCACCTGAGAGGGTATTGCAACTTTTATCTGATACCACATTAAGGAATAATGTGCACTGATATGCAACAGATAAGGAATTGCCAAAACTTTCTTTGATGCCTTTCAGTCATGTTTCCATCAAATAAATCCCTACACAAAGCATACACACAGAAATCACTAACTACTTTGTAACTAGCTAATTGGTTTAGACCAAAGCCATCCAAGTTCTTTTGCACAGTGAATCCAAATCTTATTTTTTTTGTAGTCCTTATTTTATTTCTCTTATCTAGAAGGGGAAATTGCACATATTCATATGAAAAACTTACAGAGGAAGAAATTAAACCTGAGAACAAATTCCAGCTCTTTCATCCTGCAATGCAGAGAACATCAAAGGACCACACCTATGAAAATATTATTTTTCCTCTAAACTTTTTGTCCCAAGGCCATCAAAAATCTCTCTACTCATGTCTGATTTATGTTTCAGCAATGTTTTCAGTAACCTCTACAGCTCAATGTCTGGTGAGCAAGCACTCTGGAAGTATAGCAGAGAATTGTTATGTTCTAGTACAGCATATATAGAATAATGAATATATTGAAACCAATCTATTTTCTCAGATATGAAGAGCACATGAATGTAATTGGTATTCTAATTTATGACAAATATCTTGTGGCTACAGTAACAAGGGCCCTGAATGGTAACATAAAGAAGACCTAAGAGCTTTGCACCTTCCAAAACCATGTTGGATGGGGCCGTGCACTGCCTTCTCTAAATTCAGTGCATGGCTGGTTGAGATACACACTGTAGTACCCAGGACACAAGTATTTCTTTTAAATGTTTCAGACCAAAGTCATCGTGGTCCAACTCTATTAATTTCTTGAGGAACATTTCTGTTTTTTCAGAAAGGGGATGAAAGCAATTAAAATGTCAAGGCACACAATGACAGCGGTGTCCCCTTTATGCTGTGGTCCCACCCCAGTCCTGGCTGTGATATTCCTGTTGCCACAGGTGGAAGCACTGGCAGGAGTAACATTCCAAAAAACAGCCAAACCAAACCAAACCCCTCATCAATTAATAACTGGTGGTTTTTAATGTGGAGTTTTTTTAATTTTTTTTTTTTTTTTTTTTAATTCTAGCTCTTCTAGCTGCTGGAAAGCATAATAAAGCAGGGTGTTTGTCTGTGTGTTTGCTGCCAGGAGAGCCCCTGGTCCCTGCTGGGGCAGCCCTGGCCAGCCTGCAGTCTGCCTGCTCCCATGCATGGAGAGCTGGCACCAGAGGGTGATTTTAGGATCAGGAAAGGGGACAGAAACCTGCCAGGCTCTCACCAGAACCCTGCTTCTGCTCAAGGAGTGCTCAGTGCCCCCAGCTGCCCTTGAAGGCCAAGTTGGTTTGATGCCTCAGGTTTTAACTTTTATATTTTCAAATCCTGTANATATTTTCAAATCGTGTATTGCCTGGTGTGTAGCTCTGAAGTTTCTTGTAGCCGGTGAGCTGCTGTTCTCTGGTCATAACAAAGCTTCTCCTGCTCTCCAAGGACACCCAGACTGTCCTGGGCCCAAAAATGTGTAAACCAATATCTTAGAAGAGGGGTCAGCTCCGGGAAATTACATCATTAACTGAAGTTTTAATGGGTGAATTTATGCTGATATGCAAATGAACCAAACCTATAAAGGTGTGGGGAACTCGTGACTCAGGGTCCATCTTGGGGTCCATTTTTGGATGTAGCCTTTAGCTCCCAGGGTGCACCTTTGAAGGCCTTTCAAATAAATACCCACCTTTATTCCCTTATTGCTGCCTGGTCTCTGTTCCTAGGTAGCCACTCAAGGCATCAGTTACAGTGCCAACATTTTGTAGCTAGAATTCATTCTGATAAACATCAGACAGAACATACCTCTGTGAAAGATATTGAAGATGAGAGGACATTTAAATGAAAAAGTAACAATACCTACACACATATTGTATTGGTTTGAAAACAAAGCAGTGGGAGATCGCAAGAATAAAATTCAATAGGAAAAATTAAAAATAAGTGAAATAATGCAAGGAAAAAAAGCACTGACAAAGTCAGATCCAACCTGACACCCTGTTAGGGTGGTGGTAGCAGCCCAAACGAAGTAGCTCAGTTGAAGC